>JAMXBD010000188.1:1200000-1504678 GCA_024138025.1 Combretum micranthum | reverse complement strand
TGACTTGGGCTATGGGTCCGATTTCGAAAGATTTCTGGACGAGTGGGATGAATAGGATCCGGTGACCGGGACTTTTAGAAGACTTTTTGCTAAGGACAAGCTATGTATAGAAGGCTTGTTAGTTAAGCCAATTTCTTTTGTAATGACCTTAAGATCCTTTAGGGTCCTCATGTTTTGAGAAAACATGTAATTTGTTTTGTAGTGTCATGTATTGATTACAAAGCAATGTTTATTGATGTAAATATATGTATAGATTGCTTTTGTTAGCAATCTTGTTTTATATAAAAAGTTCTTTACAAAGTAGTGATTTGATCAAACAATTTTCATAAACTGTTAGTTTTAGGACAACCTTACATATAATGTTGAAAACGTTATATGTGGTTGGGATCCGATACTCTAAGTCTCGAGATTTAGAGGATCGGGTCTTTACAATATTACAAGCTCGAGTAAGGTGATAGGGTCAATTTACCTACCTGTCATCCAAGCTAAGTCATGACAACCCTCTAGGAAATCCCAATCATCCCTACCATCAACATCTAATCATCATCAACATCATCATCAGCATCAAAACATCATCATCATCCTTCATATATGAAATCCAAATAGAAATAGAAGGCTGGCTAGATCTAATTCAGAGGATATACCTGAAAGCAAACATCTATACATGAAATTAAATTCATTTTAAGATTATATTTGATTAAACACTAAGTAGGAATCCTGCCATGGATGCTAAGATTGCCCCACCAAGATATGGACAGTTCTCAATTGTTTGTTATAGTATTTTTTTTCACTTTGTTTATAACCATTTATTACAAACAACATTAAAATGTTCATATACAAAAATAATCCTTGCCCAAACAAATATGTATATATATATATGAATCAAGATATTGTTTCTTTCTGAACATGGTTTAATCCATCACATTACAACATATTATCTCTAATCCTTCAACAATTTTTAAGTATATAAACCTAACTTAGTCAAAATGATTAGACTTAACCAATCTAATTCATTTTAGCTTAATAAAGCCATTAAGTCAAGTTGAGCTTAGCTAACTAATTCATTTTATTTCTAAGATTCATATTAATTTTAGCCTATGCCAACTTAATCTTATCCAATTTGATTAGAATTAATCATTCAATCTAGTTACTAAGTATTTAATTGTCTCGTTAAATCCTATCATGTGTCTATTAACTAGTCCATTATTATTCTAAAGCCATATTGAGTCTAATTTAGTTTTTAAATAAGATTAAGTCAAGTTAAACCTAGTTTTGATAATTAAGTTCATTTTATGAGCTTAAATTCCATGTTAATATAAACCAATTACTAAAATTATTAATTTACTAATCCCATTCTTAATCACACTATTGATACATTAAATCTATTATTCATAATTCATCTACTTCCTTTTTTTAAAAGAGAAATAAGGGGCTGCACGACCATGTAGGAGGTCGTACTGAACAAAATATTTTGATGAAAATCGAAAATGCTTGTAATTTTTCCCTACACAGACTGATACACAACCGTGTTGTAGGCTCTACTAATGTGAAAAAATTGCCCAGTAATTTAAAACTCATTTGCACAGGTAATGCATGCCCATGTTGGAACCCATGCTGACTAGAAAAGTTTTGACAACAACCTAACGTGTTTACCCTGCATCTTTTTCATACTTTTATCAACTTTTACACACCCTATCCATCATAATATCATAAAAACATCATACATCTCATATTTAGAACTTCTAACACTTCTATACTCATTTTTTCATCAAACACCTCCAAACCACAACATCAATTTCCCTACTTCACATATGTACATACAACCTAAGTTTCAACTTTTATGCTTAAATCTCCTTTGTTTACAACTTTTATCACAAACCCAACTGATTTCTAGCATCAACACATAAACAATAACTAAACAAAGGAAATAACAACGTATCTCTTTTAGACAACTTAAACTTTCTTTGCCATCACTTCTTCTAGAGTTATTGAAGATTCTATGTTCATAATCTCCATCTTCTTTTATGATTTTCATCCTCTATTTCTCTTTAAATGTTCTTAAATTTGAGATTTTGTGGTTAGAATTTGAGAAAGAAAAGAAGATGAAGAGAAGAAAAAGAAAGAAGAGAAAGCATGGGAATAGAAGAAAGAAAAGAAAAACAAGGCAGCCAATGGGGAAAAGGGAAAAGTAATAAATAGGATAAGGATAAAATAGTTAATGATATTTATGGCTAAAGGTTTTGATTTAAACTTTCCAGATCACTATTCTAAGTATTAAAAACATTTGGAAAGAAATTTTAGAATGGATATAAGTAAAGTCAATATCTTGAATTGGGAACCTAGTTTAGAAATTTAATTTTGTAAAAACTTGATATTCAGTTTGAGTGTGGATTTAAAACTGATATTTTTCAAATTAGCAATTGAACTCAAAAATCATAAGGATTTAAGAATTGGAAATTAAGCTAAAATTTGAATGTTTAGCAATTTATAACACTTAAAATACATATCACGCCCGAGGGGTATCTAAATGTGGCAGTCTACCATACACAATATTAAAGACTAGGAATGACTACCTTAGTCAAGCAAAGGCTTCCATATTATGTACAAGGCGTACATCACAACCAAGGGAACGCATCAGAGTAGCACAATTTATATTGATAATAATTAAGTAACAAAGTAAGAGAATACTTATCATAAAAATAAACATGATAAATTACAATTCTTAAGGGTGTATCCCTCTATTGTCTTCAAATCAAAATAAATACACTTCTTAGAATTTCTAAAACACTAACATACATACATTATATATAAGGAACCTTACAAAGTAACTTCATCTTATGTTTCCATTTCCTTCATATAAGCTTAACATCCTTCCATGACTTTCCTTAACGTCATGATCCTCAATTTAAGCCACGGGATACCTAATTCAACAAAATCTATAGGGGTATAAGCTATAACTAGCTTAGTAAGGTATTCCTTTTCATTCGCACTATGTTTTCAAACAAGTTCATTTAAATTTTCACACATATGCTATGCACACAATGCAACATTCACTTGATTACGCAAATATGTATAGTTATCCGGAAACCATATATAGAATGGATTTACCCCTCCGTATCAAAGGTTAGGGAGTCAATGATGAAGATCCTCAATCTTTTATTGCCAGTCCCCAGGTCCCCACCCAAAGCGTTCGGTTGGCTCGGCTTCGAACCTAGAGTAGCATTCCCCTGGCGATTTGGATTCTCTAGGAAGGAACATGGCTCATGTCATAGCAAGATAACAACCAATCCAACTCTACGCGTAGGAGTAGCAGCCTTCCGAAAGAGATGTGACTCGATGGATGCTATACGTGAGCGTTTATTTTTCTTAAGCCAAACCTTATTAAGGTTTATTAGGGGGATCAATCAATTTAGCAAATAATAAGCAGTCATAGAAGTAAGTAAACAAAAACACTTAAACAGACAATCTGAAGTTGTGATTTTAATTCTCATTTCACGTAAAACATAGAATCACATATGTATAATATCCATGAATTCCCCATATATATATATATATATATATAGATCCATTTTTATTTTTCGTCGCATACTTTGCCATTACTTTTTATAAGCACACGCAAGGCAACGAATTAAGAGGAATAACTTACTCGTCCATTTCGCGATCTTCTTAATCATAGTAATCCTTAGGAAAGTATCTCGTATCCTTCGTGGTATTTTATAGAAATTCTATTTTAAACTTTCTAACTCTATTTCACTATGTTCATCAAATTTGTATAAAATAAAAATTCTAATTTAAAATGGCCATAACTTGCTCATCTTAACTAGAATTTGCATATAATATACGTTTTCTACCTATTTGCAAAGATTTAACCATTTCTAAGATTATTTTATTATATAAGGTCATTTGGGTTTCGAAAACGTAGGGTACATTTAAAACGAATATTTCTAGATTTTACGAAATAATATACCAACTTAACTTCATTCAAAAATCCTTTAATGAAAAAAATATATATATATATATATATGATTGATAAATCACTTTAGTATATAGATAATCACTTTATATGCAAAATTTCAAACTGGTAGTTTTAACAATTTATTTCATAAGATAATTCATTTTGAGTTATTAAAATTTAACTTTGACAAATTTCTTTTTAAGTATTTTGAAGAAAACTTTTATTTTGATAAATTATTATCAATGAGTATATTCTTATTTTATTTTCTTCATTCCTTTTTCCAAAACAAGTAAATTTTCCTTTAACCTTAGTCTTTCATAAATTTTACTTCTAGTGATAAAAGATCAAAGTTATCAAAGTGTATTAAGTTGTTGAAAACTTTTTTATAAATTTGTATTTAGAGTGGTTTTAGAAAATGAGTCTTGTCTTTTATATTTATTATTTAAAATATATGTTTTTGTTGTCTAAAACTTGTTTTTTTATTTCCTTTGAAAAGAATCTCTTTATTGATAAAATCTTTGTTTTTAATCTTATCTTATTTATATTCTTTGAAATAAGTTTTTTCTTTAGAAACTCGAAAATCATTATTTTCCTAAGTGGGTTGTAACTTTATGGGTGAATTCATCTTAACTTTGAAAACTAGTTTGTTTCTTAGTTTTGTTATGGAGTGAAAAAGAGTTTAATCTTAAGCTTTTTGTGAAAACTTTGAATATTGACAAATTATTTTACTAAAACTTAGGTTACCATAATATACAAAGAAAGTATTTATTTATTATATTTCCTTGGTAAAGTTATCTTTGTTATTTGAGAAAACTTGTATTACTCTATTTCTATGTTGTTGATAATAACTCCATTATTTTGTGATAAGTCATGTCATAGAAAATTTAGTTTTAAGTTTTTAATAAAGTAATATTTCTTTTTAAATTAGTTGAGATAAATCATTATGTAGATGCAAGTATTATGAGCATGTAAAATAATAAGAATATGAGAAAATACTAAAAACAAATAGTAATAAGCAAGATAATAAAAATATCAAGTATTAGGAACTTTAGCTTTATCAAGGTATTGGTCAAGTATTGGGAGCCCTAGCTTTATCAAAGCATAGGACTAAGAATAGATTAGTCCCAAAAGAATAAAGAAAATATTATTTTGACTAGATATGGGCAAGTCTAAGACTAGAAATACTAGTCTTAAAGAAATAGCATGAAATAAATAATTGTAAAGCATGAAATTAAATAAATAACAAGTAAGCTTATATACTCTAAAGATTATATATAAATACATAAAATATATTAGTTAGATATGAATAAGAAATTACAACAATAAAATCAACATAACAACATAATAAAATAGGAAGTTCATGTGTAAGAAAAAAATATGAACATGTTGTTACTTTTACTACTCATATGAGTTTCAAAACAACACTATAGTTATGTTAAGTTACATGACATGAGTAAATAAATTGTTAGAAGAAGTTTACCTAAAGTGTTTATGTGGTATGAAGATGGTAAATGAATAAGGTAATATGTGAGTAGTGATATGTGGTAGATTGTTTGTGTATAAGGAATGAATTTTATGAAGAAATGGTTTAAGTGAGTTTTAGTAGAGAAATTTTGAAGAGAGGATTTGCAGAGAGATTTTGGGAGAGTTTTGGCAGTGAAATAAATTTGTGTGAAATAATGAAGGAGGAATGGGGTATTTATAGAATTTTGGAGTGAAAATTAGACGTAATTAAATTAAGTGAAAAAGAAAATAATTGAGAGAGAAGGCGGATAGCAAGCATGGGACGAGAGAGAGATGAGTGATTAAAAATTAATTTTAGAAGAAAAATGTAAGAGAAGTTTGATAATATGAGGTGTAGACTTTTTATAGGAAAAGAAAATTGTAAGAAATAGGTATGTAGATGTAAGAATAGTAGTAAAAAAAAGTAGAGATAGAGGAATAGTAATGAATAGTAGAAAAGTTCTATGAATAGTAAACTAAACAATTAAAATACTGGTAGTAATAAAAATATGCGTATAAATGCGATATATGTAATTTTTAGCTACTGAAAAATTCTAAAACAAATTTTTTGAAACCTTATATTTTTACGAGTCTATTGGTATTGACAGAATATTTTTGTCGTCCAGTGTACCAAGACACGATTTTTAAAAACTGATCCGTTCGGATTCGAAGGACACTAGAAATTTTACGAATATGATATTTTTAAGCTTCCCTATATTATTACAAACTATTATTAATAATTATTTTCATTTCATTGTTTAGGGTTTAAGAGCGCGAGATTACCGGATCTTAAACACCAGGGTTTGTTGTAAGCTTTGTTAACTTTTAGGGTTTCAGTTTGACTTCCGGTTTTGTTGAGTTATTCGTAAGATATAATTTTAGAGTTTTACGTATTATATTTTTAGTTCGATATCTATGGTTTATCTCATTTTATTTTTTATTATTTAATAATTTTCAATTCTCGAGATCGCTTTACCGAGTCTATGGTTATGAGTTGACTCAGTTTGACTTTTGATGAAAATTAAAATTTCTGATTCTAAAATTCATCGAGGGTTTTAAGATCTTAGCATTTCGTTATCGAGCGTTATTTGGATATATCATTTTGATTTGCGTTTTAGGAATTGGTAGATGATTTGATTGGCGTACGGATGTTGATTCAACTAATAGTTGGATTTTCTATTTCTTTTTGAGGGTTCTCTTTTTCTCAAGATTAAGAAATCTCGTTTTTGATCTTATTTAGAATTAATTTTAATTTGGTTCGATTTTTAGGATTTGATTCCGGTGTTTGACTCTTAGGATTATTTTTTAAGAAATGTGAAATTTTTAGGGGTTTACAATACATGAATGAAAATTCAGGGAATTAAAATAGAAGAAAAAAGAGTTAAAATTAATTGTTGGAAAGAACTTTATTATTTTGTTTCAAAAGAAGAACTTAGCTTAAAATGGTTAGCTAGAGTTTCTTGAAATCCAAACAGTTAGAGTTTTAGAAATTTTTCTTCATTTGATAATGGAAAGAAAGAGGATTTCTAAAAATATTGATAGATATAATGATGAAATTTGGTTTATTGGAGAAGATGGCTAATACAAAGAGGCTAATAGAAGAGAATATGTGAAATCTCAAACCTTAGTTAATCCATTTATTAATTTGGTTATATCAATCTATTTAATTTATCCTATTTTTTTTTTGGCTTAATTAGTTTATCTAAGCTCAATTTCTAAATTAAGTTCTAATTTATGCTTTGCCATTACTTTCCATTTATTAAAGAATTTTTTTCATTCCTTTATCAAATATTCATATTAATTAAATTTGTCTACTACAGATGTTATATTTACATTGTGTGATCTTTTATCATATTTACTCAATATTTCTTGCTATTTTCTTTTACATAAAAGGTATTGAAATTTATTATTGTATAGGTTTAATATTATTTCTTTGTAATTATGTCTCTACTCACTTATTTATTCCTTTAATTCCATACTTTTCGAAATTTAAATGTTTTTTAACTTTATACAAATGATATTCTATATGTATAGCATATACAAACAATAAGAATTAGTTTCGTGATTTCAAGCTTTACTTACTTGATTTTTTAAGAAGACTTATATCCGACAATGATGACAAATGATAGATAACATGACTAGACTTGAGTCGACTTGTCTCTTAACTGGAGACGACTCACAACGACGCAATATTGACTCATACGACACGATACACTCAATAAATGAAAGTTAAAGACTTGCTTTTCCATTCTTACTTGAGTATATACAACAGTATGCACATAAAATATACAGTGCTCGTATTATTTTAATCATTAAAGATATTATGTTTTATAGTTTTTTATTAACGTGATCATCTTGACATGTTTGAAATCAAGATATCTTACTTTTGCAGATTTTTCCAAATTATCATTATCTTGTTAAATGTTGAAATTAAATTATCTTATTATGTTATTGAGTCATTTATTATCGATTGCAAAAACTATGGAAAATTGTATCTTATAATTTTATTGCTAACAAATTAAATTCTTAGTCAACAACTAAATTGTTGTATTTTAATATTATTAAAACGTGAAAATTTTGGAGTGATTTTTTTATGATTTCTAGGTCCTCTCCAAAAATTTTATATTTTGAACTTAATGATTTTCATATTTAAACTATACAAATTTGGGTGATTACAATGGCCAACTAAGTGGGCTATTGAAAGCATGAATTAGAATTATATCGCAAAATAAAAAATTGCAAAGTCAAAACTCTAACTAGTAAAATCCAAACTTCATCGAGAGATTCTAAATCCTAAAATCTTCTAGAAAATCCTAGGAAATATCTATCGATCTGGAAGCCTTAGAGTTGGTGACAAGATTAAAACCTTAATTGGCTAATTCGATTTAGAACCAAAAAAGAATTGTAAAAACAAACTACTAAATCCTATATTCTTTAAATACAAGTCTTATTAAATTAGCTAACAAGACCTTAGAGCTAATTACCTAGGAAGGCATGTCATTATTGGTACAAACTAAATATCTAATAAATCGTTTGATATGACAAAAACTATGTTAGATGGTTGTAATGTCATATAACAAACATAAAAATTGAGAAATAAAATAATATAATCTTATAATAATGTAGACATAAGTCATATCAAAATAAATCAGGACTTTACTTGAATGAAGCAAATTTTTAGTGAATTTAGATGTGAATTCTAAGGTTAGTATTGGAACTAGAGTCCTAAAACTGATTCAAGTTATTTCTAAACTCTAGAAACCCTAAACCAAACCAGATCAAGTAAAGATTCAATAACCTTGGGATATTAGTCGAATTAAGTAAAGACTAAAACCTTAAAGGTAATTTGATTTGCAAAAATATATCATCATCAAAACAATCCAAAATACAATAGCTTAATCAATCCAAAAACCCTACTCTAAATAATTCCTTTATCTAATCACTAGCACATAAATTGAGGCCACATATTCAAATAATATTTAATAAATAAAATAATTTCATATAATATCATATTAATTTATCAAGTCAAAATTTTAGTTAGTTAAATGAAGCGTAATGCGTAACCAAATTTTTATGGGGTAAGAAAATTGGCATATTAAGTTAACTTTATGTTACATCTACCTTCTCATTTTTATCTTTCTTCTCTCTTTCCTCCTAACCTTCCTCAAGAAGCAACCTCCTTCCTTGAGTTTCTACTGCACTCGTTTTCTATTAAATACCCTCATTCTCATAACCTTTTAACACTTATAGACACTTCCTAAACTTTCAAAACTCACTCAAACTCTCTCATCTGCTCTCCTCTTCTCTCCCCTAGAACCGGTGCCACTCCCCATTCACTCTCTCTCTTATTTTGCTTCCACTTTTCTCTCTCATTCATTCTCTATAAATGCCCTCATACCATTCACTTTCTAATACTTTAAATCATACTTCTCAAACTTAATGCTATCTCAAATTCTCTCTCATTTCTCCCTACCAAACCATCACCCCCTCTCCCTCTTTTTCTTGCATACATACACTTTCTCATCATCTTGTTTAGGTAAACATGCTCAAACACTCATTTACATTATGTTTATTATCTTATGTAAGGGCCGTATTGACATTTCCATGTGATTTTTCCAATGATGCATCAAGTTAGGAAAGGACGTGTGGCATCATACTCTATTTTGAGTTTATGTTATGCTTATGTTCATTTCTTTACTTTATTAGCTAGCTCTCACATAATATTTGTATAACTGTATGTGTGTATATATATCAACTAGTGCATCCATAAAACTTTAACCTCTCAAATAAAAGGGTACTTGTTTAAAAATACTTTCGAAAACAAATCATCCAAATAGCCTTGTTGGCATAAACCATAACCAGCATAATTAAAACTCATAACTTCTCAATAAGTCTTAATAAACTATTAATCAAAACATAAAACTATTTAAAAAATTTATAAAGTCTTAGTAACATAACATACAAATCATTTACCTTTATGTACTTTAATTTCATGCACTTTAAATTCAAACAATTTACTTTCTTGCATTTTACTTTTATGTTGTTAAGACTTGTCCTCATTCAAGTCTTATGGAGATTTGTCCTGTTCAAGTCTCAAAGAGACTTGTCCTAACTTAAGACTCTTACTTTACTTTGCTTTTATATTTCATTTTATGTTTTGATTGGTCAAGAGATTGTTTTATTTTTCATGTACATATCGATTTGTTCTTAAATTTATCTTTTATGCATATATTGGGATTCTTAAACTTTTGGTGCCATGATGGCCAAAAGTCTCTAAATCAAAGTGAGAAAAAGCTAATGATCATATGTTCATCACAATATTATTTTATTTGATTTGAGGGCCTAGCACAAAAAGTAAAAAGTGCAAGTTGTTATGAACTATTTCACTAGGATAATCCTCTATTATGTAAATTTTTTTCAAAATTCTTGTTTTGGTATATACAACATCATTTTAAGTAAAAAGAAAGTTTGAAACAAAACTCCACTCCTCTATTTTCTAAATGTTGAAACAATAATTAAGCAATAGGGGTGTGAAACCTTAGTTTTCTTTTTTCATAAATACTTGATTTTGATGTTTTGAAGATGACCAAACAAAGGAAGTTGTATTCTCTTATTTTCTTGAAAATTTCAAGATCATATTTGAAAAACAAAGGGTGTGAAAATTTAATTTTTTTCTTAAATCCACTTGATTCAATGTTTTGAAAAGATCAAACATAGTAAAGATATACACCTTTATTTCCTTTTAATGCCGAAACCTTAAAGGCATTACTGGAGTAGGAAACTTCATTTATTATCTTGTTTTACTTATTTTCAAAGTTTTTAAAGTTGAATAAACAAAAAGAATTTTGTTTTCCTTTTCTTTTGCGTTAAGTCACAACCTTCAAGACCCTAAAATGGTTTATTTCACTTTAAGTCTTTATTTTCAAGTGTTCCATAATGAGTTTCCGAAAATTAGTAAAGTTAACATAAGGATATGGTCTCATATTCCTTGAAATAAAGCTAACAAAGACTTTATGAATATGAACTACTTCATTTCCTTTTCTTTTCCTTTATCCTTAGAGCTTAAGGCTCATGTTTGAGTTATTTTAACTTCATTTGTTCTTAAAATGATCACCTAAGTAAGCTTAGGAAAAGAATATGGGCCATGGTAGTTGAAATAAAGGAAAACCGACAAGGTCCCTATCACCTATGCTCCATGATGTCATAAAGGCAACTTAGGCATAATTAATGTTTAGTAGCACCTTAGACTCGACATGAACTAAGGCTAAGCTATATTTACACTTCTAACTTTTATTTGTTTCATTTATTTTCAAAAGTGGCCGAATCTTAAGAATCAAGGGCTAGCAATAATCTTAACTTGCATCCTTTTCATTTGTCATTTGCATGTTTAACTTCTTTTAACGTTCTTAGATAAATTGACTTAAACCCTATTAGAACCATGTTAAATGCTAATTTTATTTTTCATAATTTACCTATGTTTGCATATGGGAATAAGTTTCATGCATATAGAAAGCTCATGTAGAGTTTAAACCTTAGAAAAGCACCAAAATGAAAAATAAAACACATAGAGGAGCAATTTGACCCTATCTAACCCGAGTCCTTGTTGACCTCATATGACCAAGATAGCAAAAAAGAAAATAGATAGATCATTTGAAGTAGGTAGAAATTGACTACCCTTATGGAAAAATCAAACTTAAAATGACTTAGATATGACCATTTTGGGGTCTAACTAGGCTATCAGAAAATATAGCAAGAATAGAAAAGTAGAAGTTTAGATAAGTTGATTCCAAATATTCATTTTGAATTTTTCCTTATTTAGGGGACAAGAATCTTAAAGCCATGTTTCTTAATGATTATTTTGACTATAGATTATGCTATGGATAAGTGTGCTTTTTCTTATAATTTTGTTACCTTATTTGTACTTGTAATTAGTTGCACTACATTATTGAGAAAAAAAAAATATAATTGATATGTATGGGGCTCCATGTGTTATGTATTATCTCTATGTATGTGTGATAAAGGATGTTAAGCATATCATAACTTTAGCTTGAATTAATTATGCGCACTGTGTTGATAAATGCATGGATTGTTTATATAATTGCTTTATCACCTCATAAATTAATCATAATTCTATCGGCCATGGTAAAAGAAAATAGACATGTATTGCATTTTTGAGTCACATATAGAAGGTTATTACTCTTATGTAAAGAGTCAGAGAACCTATGACATCATGCCATATGCTTGAGGTTTACTCTAGCCTGAGGAACTTAGTCACTCAAGGAAAGAGACTTCAAGGAGGAGCCACACAAGTTGATTGTTATGGGAAGATGTTCGGAGACTGGCAATAGAGGATGGAAAATACCCTCAAATAGAATTCCTTAACCCTTGCCACGGAGAGCGAAACCCGCTCTATACATGGTTTCGGATAACCATATATACTTGCTTGAATCATGTAATTATTGCATAACATGCATAACATATGCTTAAAATTAATAAACTTGTTTCTCCTTTATTGTTATGGTACATTTGAAAAGAATATCTCACTAAGCTGGATGTAGCTTAATTCGCTAACAATTTTCATTTGTAGGAAAATTGAAAGCTAATGATTGGGATAGGATCCGAGCATAGAGTGTGAAGATCAAGCTAAGTAATTAGAGGATTTAGAAGTTGACAGACTAAACATAGTTGAGAGAAAGATCTAAAAAAATGATTTCTCTTTAAAAAATTGTCCTTTCCCTTAGTAATTTCCTTATAGTTAAGAGATAGACTTAAGTTTATCTTATCTTATCTCTTGGTAGGGTATCCAATTCTCTACAGTGTTTGTGATATGCAAAAACTTTCATATCTAAAACTATTTCCCAATAAATATATATATGTATAAAATAGTGAGAGAATAATTAATTAGTCCTACAAATTCTAACTTGAAAGGCAGTCCTCATATTATGGGTATATACGTGATATGATGATTTTATGATGATCCTACTAAGCCCCTTATTAAAGTTATTACAATTACTCATTAAAACTTTACCTTGTTTAATCACGATTGGCTAATATATTATCAAGACAATAAATAGTAATTAAGTTTTGGAAATGTAGTATAGTAGTTATAACTCAAAAAGATACTTGGTATATTAGGAATATTCATGTATCAAAATAAATACTTTGATTCAAGCCGAAAAATATTAGAAATGAGTGGGTTAGTTAACCTAATGTCCTCAATAAATAAATTATTTAGATCGTTCTAAATTGGATCTAATTATTTTTATATCTTATCACAACATAACAATTATTGATGCATTCCAAAAGAACATCATTAATTTTAACCCATTCATTGTAGTATATTATTTAAATATTTACAAAAGTCAACTTATACACCATCAAGGTTTTAAAAGAATCAAATGGAGGATATATGTTAACTTTATCTTTTCAAAGTATATATAAAATCATTGATATATATATATTTATATATAATAAACAATGTAAAAATATTACACCAATCAAATTTATTAATATTAAATAACTCCTAGATGAAATTTTGAGGGTATTGCAACCCACTTAAGCAAACACAATGGATATTTTCAAACGTAAAATTGCCCCATTTAAGGAATAATATAGTTTTTCTCGTATGAATCAAACTGATAATTTGTATTAATAGTTACATAGGGATGACAACAAACATGAATGAAATTTTGATATTAAAATTAAGCTGCTTAAATAAATAAAAAACTATCAATAACTCAAAATTTGAGTTATCTCAACCTCTTTTGTATTCATCAATCAGTTGAAAACTTGAAATTGACATATGACAGTAGGTATTAAAAGTTTTATAGTTGATTGGTTATAATGAAAAAGTAAATAAATAAAAATAAAAACCTCTTTTCCTTTAAATTGATATGCTAAAGTTCATCGGTCCAAAAATTTAAAATAAAAATAAAATATATACAGTCTTTAATGGCTGTCTTTTTTTTTTTTTTATCATTACAACGACATAGAGGGGATTTAAACCTAAAACCTCTCACTTGAGAGACTAGGAAGATGCCTCTATACTATAATGCCCCGACGCGTTTATGAGCAAAGAAGTGGCCAATAAGCGACCCTGGAAGCATAGGAATGAAGGCTATCGGCCTTGATGAGAACTAGCAAAACTTTGGGCAACCTGATTAGAAGCATTTGTGGAGAGAAGGCGAAGCAGTAGGATGTTGCATTAGCTCAAGCAGAGTTTGCCTATAATAGTGTGGTTTACAAGGCAATAGGGAAATCTCCTTTCTTTGTGGTGTATACAAAGACTCCTCAACATGCTTTGGATTTGATCAAGCTTCCAAAAACTTCTAAACTCAGTACCGTAGCAAAGAATATGATAAAGCACTGGCAATTTGTGACGGCTGAGATCTGAAAGAAGATTGAGCAGTCTAATGCTAAGTATAAAGAGGCAGTTAACAAGCATCGTCGGAAGCAACTCTTTGCGATTGGTGAACAAGTGATGGTATTCCTAAGGAGGGAAGGATTTCAAGTTGGTAGATACAGTAAGTTGCAGCTAAAGAAGTATGGCCCATATCAAGTCATACGAAAGATCAATGGCAGCGCATATGTAATTGAGCTTCCCGACAACATGGGTGTCTCAAAGACGTTCAATGTAGCTTATTTGTCTCTTTACCATCCTGATGATGTGCCATTTTATCCAGATGAGAACTCGGGGTCGAGTTCTTTGCAGGTGGAAGAGAATGATGTAGATGAGATAGCCGACGCATTTATGAGCAAAGAAGCGACCAAGAAGCACCCTCGGAAGTACATGAATGAAGGCTGTCAGCCTTAAAAGGACGACCTTGATGGGAACCAGCAAATCTAGCCGCCAGCCGCCGACCTAGGTGCCAGCTTTCATTTAGGCCGCCTGACGTTTTGCTTTTGAGCTGCCATCTTTTACTCTAGCTTCTACTTATCCGAGTTATTTTTTTTATTGTCATTTTTAAGACTTTGTTATGCATATAAATAGTCTAAAAACCCTAGCTCTTTTTCTTAGAACATTTTTATCAAATTGAAATCCAAGTTTAGAGAATTCTCTCTGAAATTACAATTGTATGAATTAAGTTCATGTTTGAGATTCACTCGTTGAGTGTTCTCGTTTTATCCATGCTAACTTGTTGTATCAGATTGTTGGTTGATTTAAGTAGGAAAAAATGCCACGGAGGGGGGGGGGGGGGGGGGGGGGGATGGGTTTGGGGGGGTGTGGGAGGGGGGGAAGAAGGGGGGGGGGGGGGGGGGGGAGGAAGAGAGAGAGAGAGAGAAAGTTTAATTAAAACTGATCAAAAGAGATACACATGTTGTTTTGGTGGCAGGAGATTGGGAACTTTTCTAAAAAAAAAAGGTTTTGATGGTACTATTACAGGAGAAGGGAAATTCCCTAGAAAAGTTTTAATATGACTAACTAAGTACCAATAAAATTTCTTTATATAAATAATTATATAAAAATTTTGGGCCGATTTTGTAATGCCCTGAATTATATGTCTACTTAATTTTTTTGGTAATTGTTAAAAATAGTAATGTCTAGTGGAAATTTTAGAAAATGTCTAAAAAATTATTCTTGTTTTTCGCAAATTTAAATATCGATAATTGCTAATGTAGATGATAAAAGACCTAATCAAAATAAAAATATAAGCACAAACGATATCTATAATGAAGAAAAATTTTCCATAAGATATAACAATAATAATATGATTAATATATAAACCAAAGGCCAATAGCGATAAGTAAAATAATAAATTAGATCCCAAAAATAATTCAAAAGATACGAACAAAAGATAAATACTATAAATTTATAATAGTAAAATATAAATAAATTAAAATTAAAGACAATATAATTATCAATTAGGTTATAAATATCAAAAAACTAATAATTTAAACCCTTAAATAATAAATTATAATTTATGATAACAAATATTAAAGCTGAAAAATAAAAGTCTTAAATTAAAATTTTTAAGTACACCATAGTGTTCAGAATATTTAATATAATAGATATATAAATTTTCATCAAAAAATATTATCGAATGAGTATTTATCGTACATGTTAATTATAACCTAAAAAAATTGAAATTTATGAGAAATTTCCTCAATTGCATCCTTTCCACACTTACCACCCTATAAATTCTCCTTCCTTCTCCCTTTTTGATTCATTCTTCCTTCTCATTCTCTCTTTCTTTCTCTCTATCAGCATAAAAGTCTTTTGAGGAAGACTTAAGAAAAAAAAAAGAAAAATAAAAAAACAAAATCATTTTCCTGTGGAGAAGAAGACAAAAGAAAAAGAAAGGAAAAAGAAAAATCTTCTAGAAACAGATGGAGAAAAGAAAAAAAAAAAGAGAAAAAAATAATAAAAAAATGAAAAAGAAAACAAGAAGCCCCTCCAATCTTCAAAAACCTTTATCTTTCACATATTACAGCAGATTCAATTCTGGAAGTGGTGTTGTGATCGTGGCGATGCGCTCTTCAATTCAAGAACACATGAGGTGAGGTTTTAACCACTCTAAAATTTTATTATTATGATCCTGAACGTAGAAGTTTTCATAACATTATGAGTTTTATCTTAGTTTTTACTATAAATATACATATTTACATGCGTATATAATGATAATAATATGAAATTAGGCCATGCTAGTGTATATATTTAAACTAGCTAATATTACATTCCACTTATCAAATGGATAATAAACTGATAAATAAAACGCTAGATGATAGAAAATTGATTATAATATTAGATAATTAATTTTTAGAGTTTATCTATTAGTAAATAGAAATTTAGAGGCAAATCACTAAGGTTGAAATATACTCGATAGGATCAATAACTAATCAAAATCTTTTAATTTAAAGCCTAAATTAAAATTCTGCTTTCACAAACACGAAAATTATAATATTTTAATCTTGTATGAATTAAAACCCTAATTTACCCTAGTAGATCTGGAAACTTTAATTGCATAGATGAAAAACTTAAATCTATAAGATCTTGTAGACTTTAGATTTTAGTTTTCAACTCGAAAATAATCTAAGAAAAATGTAGAACCATAACCATTGAGATATCTTTACTATAATACTTGAAACCTATCAAAACACTAAAAGTTAGGCGTGCTCATGACCTAAGATGGATGACGTCTTGGGAAATGAGTTTTGATTCACCAAAGCGAGTGATATCTCAATAAATATAATTCCAAGACAATAGTTGATGATATAGAATTGAATTATCATATCTTTAAAATATACTAGTTAGCAAATGATAGTTTAAAGATAAATCGCTAAGATTGAGATATACCTGTTAAAACTAGATATTAGGTCTAATTTACATAAAGAAGACTCAAACTAAGATTTTAATATTAAAAACACTAAAAAAAATATTCTTAACTTATATAACACTTGTAAACCCCCAAAGTTTTGAGATCAATTCAAGCTTAAACCCAAATTAGAAAGTCAACTGGAATCCCAAAGTCAACAAAACCCTAGTCTTTTGCAACCGTTCAAGTCCGGCATTCCCGTTTAAGCAACCCTAAGAAAGTAAGTAAGAGTTTAGTATGTAAAATAGTTTGTAATGACCAGAGAAAGCTTAAAAATATCATATTAGTTAAACCGCAATTTGTTTTGAGCACAACCGGACATAGTTTTCGAAAAGCGTATCCTGGGGCTCAGATTAGTAAAAATATTCCGAATATAACGTTAGACTTGTAAAAATATAAGGTTTTCAAAAATATCAATTTCATAATTTTTCGGTACTAAAAATATCATATATCGCAATTATATGCGTATTTTCTTACTATCGGTACTTAAATTGTCATATTTACTTTACATTACACTATTTTCTACTATTCTACTTTATTCATCTATCTCTACTTTTTCTTACAACCTACTCTTACAAACCATATCTCTATTTCTTACAATTTTCATTTCCAATACAACTTCACATATTTCATATCTTACTTTTCATTAACAAAAATACAAAAAAAATAAATTTTTCTCTCCCCTCTACTATAAGGATTGCACCAGCCCCTCTCTTCTCTCCTTTATTTGTTTTATTTTTCATTTATTTAATTAACACAATTATCCTCCCACATTTTCCTATAAATACCCCCTCTTCCTTCCACTTTTTCACACCTTCCATACACTAAAAATACTCTCTCAAATTCTCTATAAGAATTCTCTCCCAAGAGTTCTCTCAAGTTTAGTTCTTTTAGGTAATATTTCTTCAAGTCTTCTTTATATTTATTTACTTAGTATGAGCTTAGTGTGTGTTTTCTAAATCATGAAAGTTAAAGAAAGCAACAATAAGTTCATACTTTGTTTTTGTTCATGAATCAAATTCTTTTATGTTGCTTTTATGTATATATTATCTAAATATATCTATGTAGCTGTATATATCTTTTAGAGCATATAAGCTCATTTGTTTTGTAATTTATTTACTTTCCTTGCAATTTATTTACTACTTGCAATTTATTTACTTTCATGTTGTTTTAAGACTAGTCTTTCTAGTCTTAGACTTGTTCTCATCAAGTCAAAACTTTTTCTTTTTCTTTATGGGACTAGTCTATTCTTAGTCCTAGGATACCTTAATGAAGCTAAGGTTCCAATACTTGATTTATTTCTTTACTAGCTTATTTCTTTAAGTTATTATGTTTCCTTATGTTTTCATAGCTTTATGATTCATATTCATGCATGAACATAATGATTTTGTTTCATTAAATAAATAAGGAAAAGTTTTCTTAAAATAGAAATTTTACTCTAAAACTAAAAGTAGGAAGTAATTTTCATAAAAAAACTAATGATTTACCTTAACAAACTTTTCTAAGAAATCTTGAGGAGTTCATAAGAAAATTACAATACATACATAGCGTGGAAAGAAATTCTTGAGTGAACAAAAGTTTTACTAAAACTTCACTTCTTCATCAAGTACTAGTTTGACAAAAAGAAATTCTTTTCATGAAAATAGAATAATCTTAAGAAACAAGAAAATTATCTCTATGAATATAGAATTGTTATTATTTTCAAAAAGTATTAAAAACTAAGGAAATTAAACTATTCTTTGAAAATTTAAAGGAATAAGGAAATGAAATTTACTTATTTAAAATAACTTGAAATATGCTCTAGCAAAATTATGGAATGTTCAAAAGTTTCACTTTTCTTTAGAAGACATTACTTTTACAAAAATTTATGGTTTGAGAAAACTTCATTAACTTCATACATTTGATATGAGTCAATAAATATATGTAAATACATTTCAAAGGTTTTACAAATTATTATAATATCTATCTCTTTAAAATGAGCTTTTGTTAAAAGAAGGATTTCAAATTTTGTGAAAATTCTTGGTGAATCTGATCACCACTATTTCGAAATCTAAATGACTTAGTTTGATGAAAATATTTTTAGAAATAAATAGATTTTTTCGAGTAGGTAGAAAACGGTATATAACAGGCAAAGTTTCAAGTTAAAATGAGCAAGTTATGGCCATTTTAAGTTGGAATTTCCTTCAATCCAATTTTACCGCGATTTTAAGATAGATTTAGAATTTTCAAAGATAGAAATTCTATGAAAGACTCATTGTGGGTATTTCATTTTGTTTAGGTGAAGAAGGAACCGATATCACTTTCTGGAAGACTACTTGATAGGAGCTATCGACATGGAGTGAGTTAATCCTTTACTAAGTTATTTCCTTGTTTGTGTTTGTAAGTAGTAGCACTATAAAATAAGAAAAAGAAATGAACAATTGTTGTGTGATTTAGAGTTATGATTGGTTGAATATAAGTTAAGAATATCGAAAGAGGAATTGATGAATAATTTACGATTTCTTACAATGATATGATGAATATTGATTTAATCACTTTTCACTTGAACTTAACAATGATTGAATAACCTTATTGAAAAAGATTCATGCATATCATATTTGTGAGTCACATTTATTTTACTACTATTCTTCGTGTGGGGAAATGGGGAAGTTGTAGTGGTGGCTAGTAGGAGTCAGAAAGTCTACATGGACCAGTAGGAGCCGGGAAGTCTATATGGCGAGTAGAAACCAGCAAATCTCTGCAATTATTGATGGTCGTATAGGCTTGTAACCTCCCAACCCCGACATGGAGGGCGTAAAATCCATGCTACACATAATTTTGGTTAATCTTGTGTATTTTGTTTGCTTATGTGATTGGTGCATTCTCATATGATTGTTTAAATACTTGCTTGATATATGGAAATTTTGTAGATAGGAGTTATCTCACTAAGCTAGTTTTGCTTATACTGCTATAGCTTTTTGTTACAGTATGATTATCTATGGTTGGCACCGAGGAGCCCCATATGCTAGGTATGAGCCAAAGCTACTAGGAGTTTTTGGGAGAAGTTATATGTATTTAATTTTGAACATAGACTTCTAAGAAAATCTCTATAGTAGGCTTATGTTATAGTTATGTATAACTTATTAATGGTTTAGCTAATCAAGACTATATGAGACGGGGGAATGCCCCTAAGAAGTTGTTAGAGATTATTATCCAAATGAATATTCCATGTTTATTTAAATAAGTTCTTGCATGCTTTTATTATCTACTTAAATATAATACCCCTATGAGTCTCCTACTATCTTGGAAGCACGCCTTACATGTGATATTGGAGCTCCTACATGATTAAGGTTGTCATTCATTTGCTTTAATATTATATGCGGCAGACTGCCATGTTTAGGGTACCCTCCAGAGGGTGACAATACTGAACCCAACTTTAGGTTTTAAAATCCTAAACCTTAATCGGATAGACAAAAACCATAATATTATTCAATTGTGTAAACATAAAATACTAGAAATCAAATCAAAACTATCTCTTATAATATATAGGACTTAAAACCTAATTTAAATATTTTCTTTGAGATTAGTTAGTAATTTAGTCTTGTACTTATCAATATCTATCTGGTATAATGAATTATTCATCTTATACACATTATAAACTCCCTAAAACATGAAACTAATCCACTTTATTTTTCCTCTTCACTATAAAAAGCAACACACAATATTTCTAAAAATATTTCAGTTCACCTACTCTAAATTCCTTAGGAAAATAACATCATACAAAATCTTAGGGAAGAAAAAGAAGAAATCATGATGATTTATATTCTTTAACAATACTTAGATAATTAGTTATATTTAATAAAAGAAAGCATAGAGATCATATTGGTTCAATTTAAATCCTAGGTTAAATGTCATTATATAAACACTCATTAAGTTTTATAAAGTAAAACTTAACTAAAGAAATAATTAGAATTAAGTAAAGTAAACCTATAGCGTAGTTCCGACATTGAAAAAGAATAGAGATATTTTATGGTAAGTTTAAATAATTTAAATTACACACAATATATATTCATGAGTAGAAATGAAACCAAAGAGGAAAAATAAAAGCTTAGAAAACCTTAGGCCCTATAATGAAAGTTTCGGCCTCATAAGAAAGCTTAAGAAAATTTTACTTAAAATTTATAAATGGAACATATTTGATCAATAAGAAGATTGGATATGTAATTAAACTTTAGTATATGACCTTATTTACAAATATAAAATTTAGATCATATGTAGAATAGGATTTTCATACATAAACTTGATATGATTTAAGTATTATATAGATAAAAGATAATTTAGCTTTGGATCTAGTAGATAAACTCAATAACAAGCCTATATGGACAAATGGAGATTTTAACACATATAAAAGAATAAGATTCCTAAAATAAAACTTAAGTAATTCAATTACAAATTAGAAAATCAAGATAATATAGATTGTAATTGAAAAATTAAACTTAACCAAGAATCTCGTAACTCTAAGTATCAAATTCAACACTTATAAGACTATAAGGATATAAAGTATTGATTAATGCAAATCATAAATTTTAGCTGATATAATCAAATTAACTAAAGTTACATACTTAAAACAAGATCAAGACAAGCAAAATGAAAATAAATATAAATATATATGCTTTAACTAAAAAGTAGAGTAATGAACTTAAATTAAGTTTAATCACCAAAACTTGAAGAAATAAAATTAAACTTGAAATAATAATTATGAATACAAAACAAGAAAGATAGGCATCATTGCGATATCTTTCAGACCCCTGAAGTAACATAGGAAAAATATACAAAATGATTAGTTTTTACTTGATAATTAAAAACTACGTTATTAAGTATTTCAATGATTATCTATATGCTAAAATCTAAGTTAAAACGAGTACAATATGCCCAATTTAAGATTTTGTGATTAAACTCGATATTCGAAAACATTTAAAATACTTTTCTTAAGAAAACTAAGCTTATACGAACTTTATAGTTTAACTTGCGAAACGTAGCCTTTACAAGCTTCAAAATGACTAATTATATGTTTAAGTTGGATTATACTAAAGCTCGAAGTTAAGATACAAAACACAATGGGTTTTATTGTATGAATTAGAGTATAATCATGAGTATCTATTATCTTAATTCTCAGGGAAGACAGATCCATCTTCGAGTTTTCTTGTAGATTTTTATAACCATTAAGCAAGGATAAAGAGGTGAGTATATTTCGATGATCTTCATATCTGCTTGTGCTTATCGTTTAGGTTTAGATTATGATATTTCGTTAATATAAATTAAATGATTCATGTATGAGGTTGGGAAGTATTGAGTGTTGCTTAATCATTTTGATATTTGCGAGTGTCTGATAATTGGTTGATCGCCAAATAAATGGACTTAATAACTATTGGCATGATAATTACAAAATTGAGCATGCATTGCACGATTGTATATAGAAGGCTATCACTACTACACTTTGACATGGATGGGCCACACTATCCCATGAGGACGGTGAACATGGAGGACCAAAGTGGTATATGTTTAGTGTGTACCATGGGCCTTATTCTAGAGGAATGGGAACTAAGTCATCCTGAGGAGATGACCCATCTCCTAAGATCGCATCGGGTCATTGTTAAGGATATCTTGCTTTAATGGGATGTTGTTATATGTATATTATTTTCTGTATATGAAAAACTCCTTGAATAAATTTGATTCTTGAATTATTAGCGGTCCGAGTGCTGATGTGTGGATGTACCCCAACCCCGGATTCGGAAGGCGTAAATTCGAATATATATATAGCTATCGATTAGCTATATATATTTGTTCATTTGCTTGCATGGATGTTGACTCCTCAACAGTTTGTTTTTGCAAGTAAGTTGAATATAGGGATGGGATAGGATTTGAGTGCAGAGCATGACAAAGATCAAGTCGTAAAGATTGATAGAAGATTGAGAATTTGATAGGTTAACCTAGTTTAAAGAATAAATAAAAATGTAGTGTTTTTCTTAACTTAAACCTAGTTGATATTTTGTGCTAAACTTAGGTTTACTTTATCTTGTCATTTGATAGGATATCTAATTTTCTACAATCTTTCTGATTTGTGGAAGTTTCGATATCTAATAAATTATTTTCATAATAAATTTATATATGTATAATACAATGAGAGGATAATTAATTAGAACCTTGTAAACTCTGACTTGCAAGGCGGTCTTCATGTTACGGGTGCACACTTGACATGGTGATTTAAGCAATCCTACTAGGCCCCCTTTAGGGTCGCGCAGAAGTGGTATTAGAGCATTAGGTTGCCAGAGATAGGATGGACCTACCAAATGGTGAGATGGGACAGAACCTTGGTAGACAAATTAAGTTTATGAATTAAAAAATATAGACTTTTAAATTATATCTTATATATTTATATATTACAAATAAGATATGGCCATATGTTGTCCATTTACGTGCAATTGAGAACTCTTACGTCTTTTCCTTACATGGAAAAGTGAGGTATTCCTATGTTAGAAGCCTAATCACAAGCTTTGTGTTAGTAGAATCTAAGTTATTAAAATTATGAAAGATACCCCTCTTCTGCTAGTTAGATTAAAATGATAAGGAGACAAAACAACTATGAATAGTACAACTTGTCACACTTGTGAAAACATTAGTTTGTAATGAGGATACTATAAGGTTTCAATTTTTATGCTTTCCTACTTCTCTTAAGTGAGCCAAGTCATTTATGATGACTAAAAGGATAACTTTATGGTTATGATGGTTTTAAAAGCAATGGAAATGATTGCTTTGGTGATATAATAATTTTTAGAATGATGAAGTGATATCACTTGTAAATTTGGAAGATATTAGGAGAAATCTCTTTTCCTTTATTTTCATGAGTAAATTTAGACTTTAAAACAAATTAGATATTGATGTCAAAATGAAGTAATAAGAATACTATTAGGCAAAGCAGGCAAATATTGAAATTCATCACACCTTTTGGAAGTAACAAATATTACTCATTGAGATATTAAGAGATATGAAGTATTCGAGATAGAAAATATTTGGTATAATTTCAAAACATGATTAAAAGTCATGGAGATGTATAAAATGAGGAGATTTTAAGTATGAGATGGATGATAATAGAGAAAGCTAGAAGTATTATGGAAAAGACAAAACGACTAAATCCGGACAAGTTTCGAGGACGAAACTTTTCAAGGGAGGGAGCGTTGTAACACCCTGAATTATACGTCTACTTAATTTTTTGGAAATTGTTAAATTGATAATAATGTATGGTGGAAATTTTAAAAAATGTCCAAAAAATCATCATTGTTTTTGCAAATTTAAGTATCGATAATTTGCCAATATACATAATAAAAAACCTAATCAAAATAAAAATATAAGCATCAATGATAACTGTATCGAAGAAAATTTTTCCATAAGATATAACAATAATAATATGATTAATATATAAACTAAAGGCTAATAACAATAAGTAAAATAATAAATTAGATCTCAAAAATAATTCAAAAGATACAAACAAAAGATAAATACTATAAATTTAATAAAATATAAGTAAATTCAAATTAAAAAAAAATATAATTATCAATTAGGTCATAAAATATATCAAAATACTAATAATTTAAACTATTAAATGATAACTTATAATTTACAATAACAGATATTAAAGCTAAAAAACAAAAGTCTTAAATTAAAAATTTTAAATATACTATAGTGTTCTGAATAATTAATATAGTAGGTATGCACATTTTCATCTAAAAATATTATCGAATAAGTATTTATTGTACGTGTTAATTAGAACCTAAAAAAATTGAAATTTCTGATAAATTTCCTCAGCTGCATCCTTTCCACGCTTATCACTCTATAAATTCTCCTTCCTTCTCCCTTTTTGACTCATTCTTTCTTCTCATTCTCTCTCTTTCACACACACACACACACTCTCTCTCTCCCCCTTGGTGTAAAAGTATTCTAAGGAAGACTTAAGGGAAAAAAAAAAAAACGAAACAAAATCCTTCTCCTGTAGAGAAGGAAAAAAAAAAAAGAAATCTTCGAGAAACAGAAGGAAAAAATGAAAAAGAAATAATAAAAAAATGAAAAAAAAAATTAGAAGCTCCTCTAATCTTCAAATGCCATATCTTTCACATACTACAATCGATTTCAATTCCAAAAGTGGTGTTGTGATCGTGGCGATACGCTCTTCAATTCAAGACTGCATAATGTAAGGTTTTAACCACTCTAAAATTTTGCTAGTATGATCCTGAATGTAGAATTTTCATAATATGAAGAGTTTTTATATAAGTTTTTACTATAAATATACGCATTTACATATGTATATAATGATAATAATATAAAATTATGCCATGCTAGTATGTGTATTGAGACTAGCTAATATTACTTTTTATTTATCAAATGGATAATAAACTGATAAATAAAAACGCTAGATGGTAGAAAATTGATTATAATATTATTAATTAATTTTTAGAGTTTATTTATTAATAAATAGAAATTTAGAGGCAAATCATTAGGATTGAAATATACTTGATACGATGAATTACTGATCAAAATCTTCTAATCTAAAGCTCAAATTAAAATTATGATTTCATAAACATGAAAGTTATAATATTTTAACCCTATATAAACTAAAACCCCAATTTACCCTAGCAAATTTGAAAACTCTAATCACGTAGGTGAAAACCTAAATCTGTCTGATCTTGTAGACTTTGGATTTTAGTTTTCAACCCGAAAGCAGTCTAAGAAAAATATAGAACCATAACCATTGAGATATCTTTAGCATAATACTCGAAACTTCTCAAAACACTAGAAGTTAAGCGTGCTCATGACCTAGGATAAGTGATATCTTGGGAAATGAGTGGTTATTCATCAAAGCGAGTGCTATCTCAATAAATATAGTTCCAAGGCAATAATTGCTTATTTGGAATTGAATTACCATATCTTTAATTTCAATGAAGTATTTTTCCTTGCTACGCTAAAGGAAAAATATTGGAATGGAGTTTAATTTCTATTAGCTAAAATAAATCCTTTTTACATTGAGATAAAAATTTCCAAAATAGAAGTCTACAACTTTACCGTACACGATTACCATCTGGGATTGGTATGTAGATAATTGGTAAGATAAAAAGAAATATATTCTACATTTAAATTATTAAAAATTTAAATTTAAATTTGAATTCTTCAAATTTTCATCATAAAAAGAAAATATTGGTGGGTTCATGAGCCAACTCATTTAACCACTAACCTGCACGAGGCGAGTTGAGCCAAAAATTTTACCTTGCATGATCCGCAAGCTGAAGCAGAGTGAAGCGGATTGGCCGCATAACCCATTTGCAAAAGTGTAGTCAAGACCTGCAGCCAATCCAGTAGATAGCCAGGTCATGGGAAGGTCATTACCGCTGACCTACTAACCTACCAGGTTTGATGGGCCACCATTGAAAATTAAAAATGAAAAAAAGAAACGTGTCAAATAACATGACTTGACATGCTGTAACCTAGACCATGGCTTGCTGGACTAACCTAACCCATGTACAGTGGGCTAGTTTCGGATCATGTTAACATTGATTATTGACCCGGTGGTTCCGAGCTGGATTAGCCTAGTGCCCATGCCTAGTGGACATTCCAAAAGACACCCAACCGAGAGCTATTTAGTAATTTATTTATTCTATCATATGCTGTTATTAAGCATTCTAACAATAAAAATTCACATTTTTTCTGAACCTATTTAATGTAATTAACCAAAGGAGCTTATATGATAACTGAGATAATATTACAATACTTACACATCCTATGCAGTTACTATTTAAGTAAATTATAAATAATAAATAAACATTGTATGAGATCAGACCAATAATACTCCTGATTCTACACCCTATATATCATGTAAGTTTTTAGCATGCTGGTAGAAAAAAGATGAAAGATTAGTATCCTTCGGACAAACTTTATGGGAAATTATTTATAAAACACATAAGCACATTAAATAGACATTTCTATTTGACATTAATAATAGTACATAAATATATATAAAATTTATTGAAATCCCTAGACGACGTACTGAACAAATTAGTTATACTACTGCGCATTAAAAAGGCAAATTACATTAATAAGCAACTCAAATATTGATGAAAAATATAATAAAACATCAAATTTTTAATAGTCCGCAAACTTACATATGGTAAACGTACCACCAAGATTCTTATTGTGGTTTTGATTAAACGGAAACAGGTTTTTCCTTATTTCTGCCTTAATGTCTCCTAACATTTTCTAGAAGCCATGGATTATACCCGAGAAGTAGTCATGTAAATCACTGGCAACCTATCTAAATATATTTCCAAACATATATAATTGTTTCTTTTCTGAACTTTTGTTGATACGGGTCAAATTCTTCATCACTGAAGCTGACACATCTTCAAGTAACTGCAGCCAGTCACTGCATCCCATCAAAATCACCCAAAAACAACAAATTAGTGATTGGAAGTAACAAAAACCCTCAATATCATATATTTCCTATGTATGACTGTGAATATAGTATTGACCGACATAAATGCAAGTGTCAATAATATATAGTCAAACACGCGTGCAAATGCAAATATAAAAGTCTCAGCCTAATTATCCGAAAATGCTTTTGAGTCACACAATTCCAATATTAAATTTTTTTTTATTATATATAAATAATAATTCTTTTATTCCGATCGAGAAAAGTCATATTACAAACAATATTCATTTCAAATAATATAAAATACAGATAATTAAGTTTATTCCTTCCTTTACCAGGTTAGTTGGGATTTGGATCCTTTTCATTTAAGCTTCTTCATCTCTCTTTTTTGGCCAATCTTCTTCATTTCTCTTTATTTAGCCCTTTAGAACTTTGCCTTGTGTATTAATGGTAACGGACTGTCAAAGATTTATATTACATGTGTTCTTTTTAAACCCCAAACCGATTCATATCCTTTATCTTGCTTTTTTTTTTTTTTTAATACACACAAAACAACGCTAACACTCAAAACAAAACAAAAAACTCTATTACTTTAGCTTAATCATCGGCAACACTTTCTAAAATCTTATGTGAATCATGACCGATTATTTATTTATTTATTTTTCATTTTTCATTCTTTAAACTAAGGCTTCCATTTATTGAATGTTGAATCAATGGAACAATGGCAACAATAGAACGTGTATACGACCATGGCTATTCTTTCAAGATAAATTTTGTTATTTTACTTTAATCTTTGTACTAATGTTGGTTGTTGAGATTGACATGGAAATTCTAACATAATTGAAAGAGAGATTTGGCATGTCTAAATAAGAAATTCTAATATATAATCTCAATCAAAATATAGGATTGATTGTACAATCATGTTTGCATGTATTTGAGATGAAGAAGAAGAAGTCCTCGTCTTATTACTTCTCTACTTGTGCTTAGTATAATAGACACAAACTCATAGGATATATCCATTGAACTAAAAGTTTGGAATTTATATTACTTTAAAGATTTAAATACATATAAATATAGATAGTTAAATATATTGATTTGAGGATATATCTATACTACATATATATTAGTGAATTGATTTTATATATATACAACATTAATTCATTTGCTAAATATAATCCATATATGTTATATGTATGTTTTATAAATAATTAAAAATGTATACACTTGTAATACGTTATTAATAAACAAAATGGTATATTTTGTACATTATATACAATACAATTATATGTTATTAATAAACAAAATGGATATATTTTGTATATTATATACAATACATTTATATGGCATATTGAATATGAAAAAATGAATTATAACAACATATATGTAAAAATAAATACATTTATATATATGGCATAACTCATTTGTTACACAAAATGACGTTATATAAGTGTGTGTATTATACAATGTAGATTATATATATACAACATACCATAGAAATATAAATTAACATATAAATTATATATAGCATATATATTTTGCATATTGTATCCAATACATATATATAGCATATAGAATACATATAAAATATAAACTACATATAACATGTAAAAATTGATTATATTTATACATATACTATATTAATTCATTTGCTAAATATAATCTATATGTTAAAAATAAATAAAGTAACTATAATTTGTAGAACATTTACAATGCATTATGTAATCCCCCAAATTTTACGTAACATGATTTTAACAAATATTAAAAGTGTAATATTTGAATATTTAGAATAATTGGAACAAGTAGTAAAAATCACTCCAAATTTTTCTCGATTTAAAAATGTTAAAGTGTGAATGAATTTGATTATAATTAGAAATATTAGAATCTCTACCAATAAAAAAAAAAAATTCATATATTTTTATCTTAACCGTGATTTTCCTAGAATCTTCAAGATAAGAAAAACAGTTAGCTAACTTGCTTCAGCTCATTATGTGAAACATTCCTTTTTATCAAACAAATATCAATGTCAATTTGTCTCTCTTACAACTTGGCATTTAAAGCATTTAATTAACAAACCAACAAAAATAATTCTTTCTTGAGTCCAAACCGTAAACCCTTTTCTCCTCCACATATAACTTAAATTCAAAGACAAATAACAATTTTGATTACATGAATATTAGATTAATTTGAATTTATATAGCCTAAAACTCTAATCGGTAAATATAAACTCTAAAAATTTTCAATTTCGTAAACATAAAATTCTAGATTTTAACTCAAAATTATAATCTCTTTATATATATATAATTAAAAATCTAAACATTAATTTAAATACCCCTATCTTATATAAATTAATAAATCTATTCACGTATTCAAATATTCCCCAAAATCTTTGAATATATTGAATATATTATCCTGTATACATGATAACAAGCTAAGGTCAATTTAAACATGTAACAAGTTTACTTGCATGCCTTGATCGAAACCTGCAGAGGGAATCATTTTAAATCAAATGTTCTCACATGAGGATAAATATCAAAGTTAACACCTCATCACAAGCATTAAATGTAGATGATGTCACATTGTCTTCAGCTTATCTATTTCTTTCCTTGTTTAGGAAGTTGCGTATAAGTAAGGAAAATTCTTAATTCTACGTATGATAACTTCCATGCCTTAGCTTTATAAAAACAAACGTTAGAGACCTCTTATTATAAAAGAAAAAAAAAGGGGGGAATTTAAAGCCATTTTTTTTATACCTGACCGAAAACAACGATCCCACTCAAGTTTCTCCAAAAATTTCGTCAAAAACCACCATCTAACATTACATAATATTCTTTTCCTCCTCGTAATTTCTCGTTCCACCATGATACATCCAGAAATTACCAGCTAAAATCATCAATCAAACATCTACCTAAATTAACTCTAGGAATCCCTAATATCGAAGTCCTTGGGAAAAAAAAAAATCATCATCAAGCCTGGGGAAAACTTTAATCAAGGTGGCGGCACTTTCAAGTGTAAGGAAAAATACATCCTAAAATCTGTTTCAACAAAGGTAAAACGTTTTCTTTTATATATATTAGAAATAAAAGTATCGATGTTAATTAATTTTTCTTTTATATACATGTATGAGCATCTATGTTTCGATCCAAGTAGAAACAATTAAAATATTCGAAATAGATGAGCACATGCAGGTTTCGGCTCTAGTTAAATCCAAGGGAAGTCATGGTGATTTTTTTTTTAACAGAATCCACGTTAACAACAATTAACTTTTATATAACAAAAAGGAAAAGTTTGGTTGAATATATAAATATATGTGTATATCTTATGAGCCCTAAAATGAATGTATATACGTTGGGATAGGACCAGCGATAATATATGTATATTAAAAAAAAAAAAAAGAAACATTAGTTTAGGACACATAGCTACAATAATAGATATATATATATATATATTTGTAATGATACCTTACTTTATCTTAATAGGGGAATTAAGTACTTCCACACAATTTTCGGAAGATTACTATGACGATTAGACAAGATGGACAGGTGAGTAACTTTGACTTTATCATACTGATTGTGCTTGCAATATAGCTGCATTTAATAATAATATATTAAACCAATATGCATGTGGGGTTGGGTATACTGCATAATGTTTGGTGTATGCTTGATTGCAAAAATTACCCTATTATAAGTGATAAGTTTATTGTATGATAATTACTGTATGAAGCATGTTGATATTGTCTGTGAATTGTGTGATCACCTTAAACCTGACTAAAAGCTTTTGATACCATAAAAGAAAATGATCATGCATTACACGATTTGCATAAATAGCATTTGAGCAAGTGGCAGCCTACTACGTGTTAGTTTCTCGGATCTCTGGTAATGCTTGAATTATCTAGGCCAGAGAGCTAGTAGTTAATTGCAAGATTACTTTTGTTCTGTTAATACCATAGGAACTACATGGTAAACGAAGGACGCCGCTTATGGTATTACGTGAGAATAACTAACACTTAGTGGAGTTTCTAAGGCAGAAAACAGGAAATGAGAGATTTAAGATATGGTTGATTTAAAGAGATAATTAAAGTGAGTATTGTTGTATTCCTGTATGCTTAGTCTCTCCTGGGTAGGTGGGCCATAGCATTGTGATCCTTCAACCCCGATGAGAGGGCGTAAATCTTCATCCTGCTTTGGATTCTAGATCATCCAGGCTTGTAATGTGCATATGACTGATTGTTGCATTACATATGATTGATAATTACACTTGGTTGCTATTGTTTGATGTGTGGTCTGGTCAGGTTGTCTCACTGAGCCCGTGTTCGCTCACCCCCCTACAGTTTTTGTGCAGGATTATTATTAGCTGGGATTGGGCTAGGAATGTGTGAAGAGAGCTTCTCCAACAAACTCTATTGAAGATAGAGATATAGGATATGGTAAACTTAGAATGTAAATTAGATGAATTTTGAATTTTGTATGTTGTAGTTTGGAAACCCAATTTCGCTATTTGGTGGGGGATACCGATTCTCTGCGATCTTGGTGGAAATTGGAAAATCGGATTCCATAATTGAAATACTGTAATATATTATATCATTTGTATGATAAACATTTATAAATAAATAGAGTCTTGTATACTCTGACATACAGGACGGCTCTCGTGTTACGGGTGCACACGTGATATGATGGCTTTAGATAAATCCTACTAGGCCCCCTTTTGAGGCATGACAGAAGTGGTATCAGAGCTTTAGGTTGTCAGAGATAGGAGCAACCTACCAAATGTGAGATTGGGTAGAACCTGGGTAAATAAACTAAGTTGATAAATTAAAAGTCGTAGACATTTAGACTATATATATATATATTTATATATTACAAGTATCCTATGGGCATAAATTGTCCAAAAAGATGTAAATGACAAACTCTTACATCTTATTCTCATGTCGAAAGACATACAACCCTAAACTAGAAGCCAAACCACAAGCTTCTAAGCTCGTTAAATCTACGTTAGCTAGATCACGAAATATATCTTTTCCCCTCCTCATATGAACTGGAATTGACGAAGAAACTCAATAGCTATAGGTAAGTGAACATGACACTTAAGAAGGAATATCAGTTATATTTCCAAATATACTATAGTCTACAAGAATGCCTTTGGCATTATACTAGAAAGTTGATTGATCAATTAAGGAGATTGAACGAAAGACATGATTTTCCCTGTGTTTATAGTATTATTGGTTGAAACAAGAAAAGATAATTCTCGATCTCAGTATTTTTGGAGGAGTTATAAGAAAAAAAGATAAGATTGGAACTCGGTAAAATCATAGTATTGGATCAATTATTATGACTATTAAGAGTAGAATCATACCTTTGATGATAAGAAATACTTTCATTTGGGAATATATATTAGGAAAAAGGAAATCCTTAAGATTGAATCTATAGATACTGTAGTAGAAAATGGGAATAAGCAATGAAGTTTAAATAGTGCCAATAATCAGTGATAAATAAGATATTGATAGAAGGTTGGTATAAATTTTATCTGTGGAGAATAATATTAAATTAAGTGGAAATAATATGAAGAATATATGACGGATTTGATGAATTAAATCTTGAGTATTAACGATTAGAAATGAAATCCAATAGGAGGAATAGTAGTACAGAAGGATAGAAATGACAATAATAATAGAACTACTAAAACCACACAAGTGTACGTGGTGTTTAGACTTATATGAATTTGGATAAGAGTACGAAGAATATATGAGACGAAACGAACATAGAGATATCAAGTTTACTATAAGATGTATTTCAAGTTGATAATCGGATATGAATATATTTGGAGAATTATTACAACATATGAGGTGATAAGAGTAGAATGAATTACTAGTTGATAATTCAATAAGACAAAAGATCTTACCAGAGGTATTACAGTAATCACACTAGTAAAGGATCCTAAGACAACTGCAGAAGAATAAGATGGAATAGATGATCATAGTTTTCTACTATAATGAATCTATAGAGCAAGTCAACGTTAAATTAGTAATTATGAATCCTACTTTTGGAGACAATAGATTAATTAAAGAGAGAAATCTTAGTAATTCAAGTGACGATATATCCAAAGTCAACAATTTCATAAGAAATTATGAAGATTCTGTTCTTGATCCTTTAGAAGTACTATCCTATTAAAATCATAGAAAATAAGGTATTTATGAGAGATATAAGAAAGAAACTTTATTGATGTTATTACAATCACTTTAAAAGAATAGGGAACGCTTTTATTGGCTTGACTGTTGTAGAAATATAAGACTATAGATATGAGATAAATGTCTATAGTAGAATAAGTTTCAAAAACGAAATTCCTTGGAATTTAGATAAACCCCTACAAGTTTCGAGGACGAAACTTTTCTTAAGGGGAGGAGGATGTAATCCCCCAAATTTTACGTAACATGATTTTAACAAATATTAAAAGTGTAATATTTGAATATTTAGAATAATTGGAACAAGTAGTTAAAATCACTCCAATTTTTTCTCGATTTAAAAATGTTAAAGTGTGAATGAATTTGATTATAATTAGAAATATTAGAATCTCTACCAATAAAAAAAAAAAATTCATATATTTTTATCTTAACCGTGATTTTCCTAGAATCTTCAAGATAAGAAAAACAGTTAGCTAACTTGCTTCAGCTCATTATGTGAAACATTCCTTTTTATCAAACAAATATCAATGTCAATTTGTCTCTCTTACAACTTGGCATTTAAAGCATTTAATTAACAAACCAACAAAAATAATTCTTTCTTGAGTCCAAACCGTAAACCCTTTCTCTCCTCCACATATAACTTAAATTCAAAGACAAATAACAATTTTGATTACATGAATATTAGATTAATTTGAATTTATATAGCCTAAAACTCTAATCGGTAAATATAAACTCTAAAAATTTTCAATTTCGTAAACATAAAATTCTAGATTTTAACTCAAAATTATAATCTCTTTATATATATATAAATTAAAAATCTAAACATTAATTTAAATACCCCTATCTTATATAAATTAATAAATCTATTCACGTATTCAACAATATTCCCCAAAATCTTTGAATATATTGAATATATTATCCTGTATACATGATAACAAGCTAAGGTCAATTTAAACATGTAACAAGTTTACTTGCATGCCTTGATCGAAACCTGCAGAGGGAATCATTTTAAATCAAATGTTCTCACATGAGGATAAATATCAAAGTTAAACCTCATCACAAGCATTAAATGTAGATGATGTCACATTGTCTTCAGCTTATCTATTTCTTTCCTTGTTTAGGAAGTTGCGTATAAGTAAGGAAAATTCTTAATTCTACGTATGATAACTTCCATGCCTTAGCTTTATAAAAACAAACGTTAGAGACCTCTTATTATAAAAGAAAAAAAAAGGGGGGAATTTAAAGCCATTTTTTTTATACCTGACCGAAAACAACGATCCCACTCAAGTTTCTCCAAAAATTTCGTCAAAAACCACCATCTAACATTACATAATATTCTTTTCCTCCTCGTAATTTCTCGTTCCACCATGATACATCCAGAAATTACCAGCTAAAATCATCAATCAAACATCTACCTAAATTAACTCTAGGAATCCCTAATATCCGAAGTCCTTGGGAAAAAAAAAATCATCATCAAGCCTGGGGAAAACTTTAATCAAGGTGGCGGCACTTTCAAGTGTAAGGAAAAATACATCCTAAAATCTGTTTCAACAAAGGTAAAACGTTTTCTTTTATATATATTAGAAATAAAAGTATCGATGTTAATTAATTTTTCTTTTATATACATGTATGAGCATCTATGTTTCGATCCAAGTAGAAACAATTAAAATATTCGAAATAGATGAGCACATGCAGGTTTCGGCTCTAGTTAAATCCAAGGGAAGTCATGGTGATTTTTTTTTAACAGAATCCACGTTAACAACAATTAACTTTTATATAACAAAAAGGAAAAGTTTGGTTGAATATATAAATATATGTGTATATCTTATGAGCCCTAAAATGAATATATATACGTTGGGATAGGACCAGCAATAATATATGTATATTAAAAAAAAAAAAAAAAAGAAACATTAGTTTAGGACACATAGCTACAAATAATAGATATATATATATATATTTGTAATGATACCTTACTTTATCTTAATAGGGGAATTAAGTACTTCCACACAATTTTCGGAAGATTATTATGACGATTAGACAAGATGGACAGGTGAGTAACTTTGACTTTATCATACTGATTGTGCTTGCAATATAGCTGCATTTATAATAATAATATATTAAACCAATATGCATGTGGGGTTGGGTATACTGCATAATGTTTGGTGTATGCTTGATTGCAAAAATTACCCTATTATAAGTGATAAGTTTATTGTATGATAATTACTGTATGAAGCATGTTGATATTGTCTGTGAATTGTGTGATCACCTTAAACCTGACTAAAAGCTTTTGATACCATAAAAGAAAATGATCATGCATTACACGATTTGCATAAATAGCATTTGAGCAAGTGGCAGCCTACTACGTGTTAGTTTCTCGGATCTCTGGTAATGCTTGAATTATCTAGGCCAGAGAGCTAGTAGTTAATTGCAAGATTACTTTTGTTCTGTTAATACCATAGGAACTACATGGTAAACGAAGGACGCCGCTTATGGTATTACGTGAGAATAACTAACACTTAGTGGAGTTTCTAAGGCAGAAAACAGGAAATGAGAGATTTAAGATATGGTTGATTTAAAGAGATAATTAAAGTGAGTATTGTTGTATTCCTGTATGCTTAGTCTCTCCTGGGTAGGTGGGCCATAGCATTGTGATCCTTCAACCCCGATGAGAGGGCGTAAAATCTTCATCCTGCTTTGGATTCTAGATCATCCAGGCTTGTAATGTGCATATGACTGATTGTTGCATTACATATGATTGATAATTACACTTGGTTGCTATTGTTTGATGTGTGGTCTGGTCAGGTTGTCTCACTGAGCCCGTGTTCGCTCACCCCCCTACAGTTTTTGTGCAGGATTATTATTAGCTGGATTGGGCTAGGAATGTGTGAAGAGAGCTTCTCCAACAAACTCTATTGAAGATAGAGATATAGGATATGGTAAACTTAGAATGTAAATTAGATGAATTTTGAATTTTGTATGTTGTAGTTTGGAAACCCAATTTCGCTATTTGGTGGGGGATACTGATTCTCTGCGATCTTGGTGGAAATTGGAAAATCGGATTCCATAATTGAAATACTGTAATATATTATATCATTTGTATGATAAACATTTATAAATAAATAGAGTCTTGTATACTCTGACATACAGGACGGCTCTCATGTTACGGGTGCACACGTGATATGATGGCTTTAGATAAATCCTACTAGGCCCCCTTTTGAGGCATGACACATTATCCACTAACGGTTACAATAGATATTTATATACACACATAAATATGACAAGCAACATGTATTATCCACTAAAGCCTTATATCATGTTGTCACCTAGCACCAATCGATAAAATCTATTAATCGAATCTCCTCTTAATTCTCATATCATATTGATATTTAGAAAAAAATTTAAAGGATTTGTTTGAATTGTCTGATTTATACTTGTATTATATATGTACCTGTATTTTGTCTGTATTATATTTATTTTATATTTGTTTGATTTGTTTATGAATAGAACTGCTAGTTTTTTATTGGTATTTATTTCTTGACAAACATTTATTTAAAAACTATAAAAATATGATATCAAAATAACCAAAATATAATGAAACAAATATACCATAAATCATTAGGGTTGATCATCTTTGAAAATATGAGGGTTTATTAGGACTATGACTCTAGAGAGGCATGACACATGATGAGAAATATACCATTATCACATAAATAAATAAGATTATTATAGTGTAAAGTATATGACTGTTCGTATCGTATGTACCCCTGTGATGTGTTGAATTGAATTCCAACCGTGTTCTTTGCTTCCTCAAGAGCGTAATGAAACCTTGCGACATCTTTGCTATCATAAAACTTTCTATACTCGGTTATCTGAAGCTGATGTGGATCCACATTGCAGAAAACCGGTACGAGAATTTTCTTCATTTCCACTAATAGAGCAAGTTCATGAATACAATTATAGGACTCACAATACCTTGGTGAGAATAGGATTACACCTATTGCAATCAAGGAATGTATGGATTTTTTGCTTCATAAGCTTGTCGTGCAGCAAAACAGCCAGGTTTCGTTTTGTATCGGCTCCACGATGGGAAATGAAAACTTGAAATGGGTTTTGAGGATCTTGAATTTGGGAACAGCTGACCATGATTCTTTCATACAATTTTTCAAGTTTTATTAAGGAGGAAGGTCGCTCCATGGCGGCTTTGCGAAAGAACATGGTATATTATATGAGTTCGGATCGGACGAGGTACTATGTTGTTGGTGGGTCTTTTTTTGAATTCATGCTTGGTTATATATATAAAATTAGGGAAAATGCCGCGAAAGTTTCGAACTAAATGTGTATGTATCTTTTTCCTTTTTTTACTTTTCTTTTTCTTTTTTGCTATTTGGAATATAAAAATATTAGGGTTGCCATTAGGAGCCAAAGATGGGGAACACTGAAGCTCATGTTATTGGGGAAAAAAAAAATGATTCGACAGTACTAATACACATTTTTTTATAAATAATGATAATAGTGTATTTTATAGTGTTGTTTGTATTTGTACACGATAAATTAATTCGGCCTCTATTAGCAACTGAGAATACAGTTTAAGAATTTATCGCAGTTAAATAAAAAATACAAGTGCGACTGATTAAAAATTTTTGTAGTTGATGGTTTCTTGGGTGGTGCAAAGATCACCCACCTCTTTCTCGTTTCTTGTAGTCAAGAGGCCGGTGCATTTTGACGATGCATCTTCTTACCTGAAAACAGGTCACTGTATTTTGATAATGCATTTTATCACCTGAAAAGCCAACATCACTAAGTCAATTCTATAATATAAAATAATAAAAAAGGAAAAAGAATAAAAAGTTGAGTCGAAGCCGGGCCTGGTACCTACTTTACCATGTTTATTTGATTAAAAAGGGGAATCAGTTCCTTCGATACCCCGTCTTTGGTTTTGCCCATGGGCATTGTAAAATTCAACTCGACCAAATTTCCTCCCCCTTTCTTTCGTGTTCCATAGAAATATATGTACTCGAACGTAAAAGGTAAGAGTCTTTTTTTTTTTTTTTCTCCTCCTTTTCTTGTAGCATTTTTGTTTATTAGATAGTATAATGTTTTTGTGCTTATAATAAAGGATAAAAGTTCAAAGGTCAAATTATGTGGAATCGGTTGAACTCAAACCGAATTGTTTTTTACTTGAAAAAAAAAAGAAGAAGAAGAAAAATAGAAATTTTAGTTTTTACTCTTTAATTTTAGGTTGCCTAAGATTTTGGCACCTGAAAGTAATAGAGCATGATCATAATGAGTTGAATGAGGAGATTAGAAATTAAATGAGATATCATACTTATTTTAACCGATTGTTTGATCTTTACTATTTTATTTGGTGACATAAAATTTTGTTTTATATTCTCATCAATCTAAGCCTTTTGATTTGATTTTGAGATTCCTAATGGAAAAATAGTATTATGTGTTGTGGATTGACATTACACAATAAACAAGGAGTAACAAAGCAAATTCATTAATTTTTGTAATGTTTTGGTGTGGTCTCCTCATATTATGCTTATTTACATGAATCATCATCACTCTCTTAATGTGTTCTTTTTCTCTTTATAAGCATGTATGCAATTATTATCCTTAATTGCAATAAATTAAATCTTTTTATACGTTTGCCTAGTAATAGTTGTAAGGCTAATATAGTTAGGAGTTGCCACACCATTCTATGTAGAAATGGTCCTGTATTTATCAATTATTATTATTACTTTGTACCCAGTGTTGGCCAATAATTAGTTGTGCAATAATTATGCGCATCAATTATGCAATAGGAAAATTATTTTGTAGTTAAAAGATTCACCTTTCCTAGGAGTTCCAATATACAGCTTTTGAGAAGGTTCCTACTTATTCTTATTATTTTCACAGTGAATGTTACATTTGGTGCTTGGATCACATTTGGTGCCTAAACTTTGTCAACATGTGCTAAGCGAAGTTCAAATAGTTTATTATAAAAATGGAAATAAGTTTAGGTATCAAATCGTCACTTTTAAATTTTAGATAGTCAATTGCACAGATTGACAAAGTTCAGGTACTAAATGCGGAGTTTGCCCTTGTTTTAAATTGGTAAATGGTGACCATACTTATTATAAAATAACTCTATCTCTCTAACTTTTAGAAAGAGAAAATTTCTCTCTTCTTTTTGAAGAGTTTTTTCCTCTATTTATGGGAGTCTATTAGATTAATCATGGTGTAAACCCTAGGGTTTGGCACTCTATATCTCTATAATCATGTGGTTTTGTTTCCTTTCTTATCACATTTTCCTACCTATAATCCCTTTCTTGATCATTTGAAATTATGCTACCTATTCTTCCCTCCTTTTCTATAGTGTTTACCACACCCATTTATATTACGTTATCTCTCACTCTTATCTCAGTCTGTCTTGAGTCGTAGGAACTATGTTGTCCACATGCAGATCCACGGTCATTTCAGTGATTTTGATGAAGGCTCCTTAGACATCTCAGATCTGAAAATTCAAAATATGAACACATCGCAAATGGCTATAAAAATCATTGCAAATAAACCTTTACGTACTTAATATCATGAAGAAGGCATGGGATCCTTTTGGACCTTCTGATATTTCACACTTACGAGAATATGCTCTTGGCAATCGCTCCTAATGATTAAATTTTAGATAAAATTATGGATTACAATCACTGATCAGTTATAGGTTTTCTTATGGTGCTCCAGTCATGGAATGTGGATAAGAAGATTGATGAGTTAGATATTTCGGGGCTCTAAATGTGGATCCAGACCCGTGGTCTAGCCCTTTAACTTATGACATAGAAGAATGTAGTTAAATTCGCTAAAAGGATTGGCAAGATTATTGAACTAGAAGATTGTTTGAAGATAACTAGGGGTCTTTTTGCGGGTTCATGCCCTATATAACCTTAACAATCCTTTGATTCAACGATGTTGGATTAAGGAGAATGACAACTTTCACTATTGAGTACAATTTAAATATGAGAGGTTATCTAATTTCTATTATGCATGGAGCTTGGTTGGTCATATAGAAAATCAATGTCCATATAATGATCAAGAACTATTGTACTACTTCTTTAACATATAGTGAATTCTCTTTTCTATGCCCATGGTTTTTCTAATTTGTGTTTTCCATGTAAATCTGTGTGTTCTTTATTTTCTTGCTGTTTTGTTTTGCCATTGCTTTTGTTTTTTGTTAGATCCCATCCTAACAAACTAGTATTAGAGCCAAAGATTTGGTTTTGTGTCTCTTCTATAATAGCAATAGTGAAGTATGACATTCCTTTATTGGATAGCAACACCAGATTTTTTTTAAAGAGGTGAAGAATGTTTTGTATCGAAGATTGGAGTTCGCTGCTAATTTATGCCCTTTAGGGATTTTGTGGAAAAGGTGGAGAATGTTTGGTTTTTATGTTGAAGATTAAAGTTTGTGTTTTTTACTCCAAAATTCATGTCAAGGTGGAGATTATTGGAGTTTGTGACCGATTTTTGTAACTGATTCTCGTAAATAAATGTTGATGAATGAATATTTGACTATATATTTATTATTCATTCATCATATATTTAACGGTCATAATTTAGGCTTTTAAATTATATTAATACATGATATTAGTTACTAGATCAAATCATGTATTAATTATATTAATGGCAGTTTATTCTCGCCATTAATATCTTGCATCATTTTTTATATAAATATAGGTTTAGAGTTGTTTAAATTTAGAGAGCAGCTATTTGTGGTTCTCTCAAGAACTATTCTATTCTTCCTTTAATGTATAGTGAATTCTCTCCCCTCTACCCATGGTTTTTCCCAATTTGGGTTTCCCCATAAATCTATGTGTGTTCTTTATTTTCTTACTGTTTTGTTTTGCCATTGTTTGTGTTATTTGTTAGATCCCTCCTAACATTGATGATAGAGGGCTAATGGTGATAGAACTTCCCATTTCTAGCCTTTCTTCATAGCTATTTAAAGGAAAATCCAGCGCTGACAGCAAGGAAAGTTGTGTCAATGATAAACACATAGGTAATCCACATGTAAGTGAGACACATGACATGACAAATAGAGGAAATATGTGTATTAATAAGACAAATAATAATCTTCAAAAAGAAGCTTGTAATACAAACCAAATTGAACCTTCGCCTCATCCTTTAACACATGAGCCGGTCCAACCTAGCTTAACCAAATCATACCTCACCTTTCCTTCTTACTCCACATGGGAACTATGAATGATAAATTGTCAACAACTTTAAGAAACCTTATGACATCAAGGACCATTCCCATTCCATACTAGGGTTCAAACCGAAGCTACTAATTCCAAGCCTACCTATTATACCTATACACAAAGCCCTCCTTGATACCAATATGGTAATATCCCTCTAACCCCAATTCGTCCCCTTAAACTAAAATAGTTATCCCATCTTTAATAACAAAACCACTCAACAGGCTTTCTTTAAAGAGGGCTAAAGAGGGAAATGAAGGGCAGGTGTAGAATATGATGAATAGAAAAGGAGAAGGTATTATGCTACTAGAGCCTTATAAGGAGATGGGAAGAAGAAGGGTAGCAAAGAATAAAATAGTCCAAGTGAAGAGGAAAAAGAGTGTAAAATGAAATTTACACTTTAAGATCATGTTAACCATTTTAAAAAAAGATAGAAGAATAAAAGTCCAAGTGAAGAGGAAATAAGTGTAAAATGAAAGTTACACTTTAAGTTCATGTTAACTATCTTAAAAAAAGTGGTAAGAATAGGTTAGATTGCACAAGATAGTAGCGATAATTTTCTAGTAGCAGAAGGATTGGCCATTCAATCTATAATGCTCTAAAATAAGGCATTACAATCTGTCACGTGACCTCTCTTGAATAGGACATGCTAAGGTTCTAACATCCACAAATATTCAAATATCACCTGTAAACACACATAAGATATCTTATAGGGTACTCAACACTGTCGCGACCATATGTGGGGCCTAGTAGGATTGCCCTAAATCATCATATCATGTGTGCACCCTCAACATGAGGATCGCCTTACAAGTCAGAGTTTACAAGACTCTAATTAATTATCCTCTCATTGTATTATACATATATAAATTTATTATGAAAATAATTTATTTATCGAAACTTCCACAGATCACAAGACCGCAGAGAATCAGATATCCTACCAAATGACAAGATAAGGTAAACCTAGGTTTAACACAAAATATCAACTAGGTTTAAGTTAAGAAAAAGACTACATTTTCATGTTCATTCTCTCAACTAGGTTTAACCTATCAAATTCTCAACTTCTATCAGTCTCGTACAACTTGATCTTTGTTACGCTCTGCACTCAAATCCTATCCCATCCATGTATTCAACTTACCTGCAAAAGCAAACTGTTGGGGAGTCAGCTACAACTAGCTGAGTGAAGTATACCCTCACTCCATACCGTTCAAGCAAAAGCAAACAAGTTATTAAACAAGCATATGCAATGCAGACAAGCAAATGAACAAATATATATGGCCAACCGGTAACCATATATATATTCGGATTTACGCCCTCCGAATCCGGGTTGGGGTACATCCACACATCAGCACCCGGACCGCTACTACTTCGGGAATCAAATTTATTCAAGGTTTTTCATATATAGAAAATAATATACATATAACAACATCCCATTGAAGCAAGATATCCTTAACAATGACCCGACGCGATCCTAGGAGGTGAGCCGTCTCCCCAAGACGACTTAGTTCCCATTCCCCTAGAACAAGGCCCATGGTTCACACTAGGCATATACCACTTCGGTCCTCCATGTTCACCGTCCTCACGGGACAGTGTGGCCCATCCGAGTCAAAGTGTAGTGGTGATGGCCTTCTACATGCAATCGTGCAATGCATGATCAATATTATAATTATCACACCAATAGTCATTAAGTCCATTTATTTGGCGATCAGACAATTATCAGACACTCGTAAAGATCAAAATGATTAAACAACACTTAATACTTAACGTTCAGAATAATGTATAGTATTTTCAACACAGATAACAAACACGAGCAACCACAAGTGTAAATTTCCCAACCCCATACTTGAATCATTTAATTTATATTAACAAAATATCATACTCTAAACCTACAAGCACAAGCAGATATGAAGGTCATCGGAATATACTCACCTGTTTATCCTTGCTTAATGGTCATAGAAGTCTACAAGAAAACTTGAAGACGGATCTGTCTCCCCTGAGAATTTAGATAACGGATACTTATTACTATACTATTATTCATACAAAGAAACCTATTATGTCTTTGTGTCTTAAACTTCAGTTTTAACATTCTTAATCTAACCTTAACACATAATTAGTCATTTTGAAGTTGTAAAGGCTACGCTTCATAAGTTAAACTATAAAGTTCGTATAATCTTAGTTTTCTTAAGAGAAGTATTTTAATTGTTTTCAAATATCGAGTTTAATCACGAAATCTTAAATTGGGCGTATTATACTCGTTTTAACTTAGATTTTAGCATATAAGTAGTCATTGGAAAACTTATCGAATTTAGTTTTTAATTATCAGGTTAAACTAATCATTTTATATATTTTTCCTATGTTACTTTAAGGGCTCGAAAGGTATCATAATGATGCCTAGGTTTCTTGTTTTGTATTCTTAATTATTATTTCAAGTTCAATTCCTTGTAAATGTTTATTTCATAAAGTATTAGTGATTATACTTAATTTAAGTTCATTACTTACTTTTTAGTTAAAGCGTATACATTTATATTTATTTTCATTTTCCTTGTCTTGATCTTATTTCAAGTATATGGCTTTAGTTAATTTTATTATATTAGCTAATATTTATGATTCCATTAATCTATACTTTATATCCTTATAGTCTTACAGGGGTTGAATATTATACTTAGAGTTACGGAATTCTTGGTTAAGTTTAATCTTTCAATTACAATTTATATAATCTTGATTTTCTAATTTGTAATTGAATTACTTAAATTTTATTCTAGGAATCTTATTCTTTTATATGTGTTGAAATCTTCATATGTCTATATAGGTTTGTTATTGAGTTTATATACTAGATTAAAAGCTAAATTATCTTTTATCTATATAATACTTAAATCATATCAAGTTTATGTATTAAATCCTATTTCTACGTATGATATGAAACTCATATTTGTATATAGGGTAATATATTAAAGTTTAATTATATATATATAGTTTTTTATTGATCAAATATGTTCCATTTATCAAATTCAAGTAAAATTTTCTTATAGGGCTGAAACTTATATAATAGGGTTCTAAAGTTTTCTAAACTTTTATTTTACTCCTTAATTCCATTTCTACTCATGAGTATATGTTGTATGTGATTTAAATTATTTAAACTTGCCATAGAACATCTATATTCTTTTTAAATGTCAGAACTACGCTATATGTTTACTTTACTTAATTCTAATTGTTTCTTTAGTTAAGTTATACTTCATAAAACATAACGAGTGTATATATAAGTTAAGAATATTTTTGTTTTAGTGTTTTCGATATTAAAATCTTAGTTTGAATCTTATTTATGTAAATTATACCTAATATCTAGTTTTAACGGTTACATCTCAATCTAACGATTTATCTTTAAATCATCATTTGTTAACTGATATACTTTAAGGATCTAATAATTCAATTCTAAACCATTAGTTATTTCCTTTGAATCATATTTATCAAGATATTACTCGTCTTGGAAAATTAGTATTCATTTCCCAGGAGGTCACCCATCCTAGGTCATGAGCACGCTTAACTTTTAGTGTTTTGAGAATTTTTCAGTATTATACTACATATATCTCTATGGTTAATGTTCTATATTTTTCTTACATTGTTTTCAGGTTGAAAACTAAATTATAAAATCTACGAATCGGATAGATTTAGGTTTTTCACCTACGCGATTAGAGTTTCTAGATCTAATAGTAAACTCGGGTTTCAGTCTATATAGGGTTAAAATATTATAACTTTCATGTTTGTGGAATCAGGATTTTGATTTGGGCTTTAGATTAAAAGATTTTGATTAATTATTGATCCCATCGGTATATTTCAACTCTAGCGATTTATCTCTAAATTTCTATTTACTAATAAATAGACTCTAAAAATTAATTATCTAATATTATAATCAATTTTCTATCATCTAGCGTTTTTATTTATCAATTTATTATCAATTTGATAAGCGAAATGTGATATCAACTAGTCTAAATACACATACTAGCATGACATAATTTTATATTATTATCATTATATATGCATGTAAATATGTACATTTATAATAAAAACTAATATTAAAACTCCTAATATTATAGAAACTTCTACGTACCGGATCATAATAGTAAAATTTTAAAGTGACCGAAACCTAACCTTGTGTGGTCTTGAATTGAAGAGCACATTGCCACGATCACAACACCACTTTCGAAATTGGAATCGGTTACCATATGTGAAAGATATGGGCTTTTGAAGATCGAAGGAGCTTTTAGATTCCTTTTTTTTATTTTATTATTTCTTTTCTTTTTCTTTTCTTTTTCTTCTCCGATCAGGAGAGACTTTTTCCTTTTTTTTTTCTCCTTCTCCGTTTCGGAGAAGTTGCTTTTTTTTTTTCTTCATTTGAAGACAGACAGAGAGAGAGAATATGGAGAGAGGGAGAAAACAGAAAGAGAGAGAGAGAATAGAATGAATGAGAGGAGAGAGAGATTTAGAGAATTTATAAAGGGAAATTGCGTAGGCAGCAAGCTGGAATTAAGGGAAAATCTTAATTTTTCGGGTCTAATTAATACGTATAATAAATACTTATTCGTTATTATTTTTAGATGAAAATTTACGTACTTACTATATTAAATATTCTGGACACTATGGTTTATTTAAAATTTTTAAATTAAGATTTTTATTTTTCAATTTTAATATATATTATCGTAAATTATAATTTATCCTTTAAAGATTTAAATTATTAATGTTTTAGTATTTTATGACCTGTTAATAATTAAATTATCTTTAATTTGACTTTATTTATATTCTACTATTATAAATTTATAGTATTTATCTTTTATTTGTATCTTTTGAATTATTTTTGGGATCTAATTTATTATTTTACTTATCTTTATTAGTTTTTAGTTTATATATTAATCATATTATTCTTGTTATATCTTACGGAAAATTTTTCTTTGATATAGTTATAGTTTATGCTTATATTTTTATTTTAATTAAGTCTTTTATTGTCCATATTGGTAATTACCAATATTTAAATTCAAGAAAAGCGGGAATGTTTTTTTTTCGGACATTTTCTAAAATTTCCGCCAGACATTACTATCTATTTAACAATTACCAAAAATTAAATAGACGTATAATTCAGGGTATTACAAACACAACCTGTATAACCTGGTACATAGCTTCTAAATAAACTATTGATTTAAAAGAAATCATAGAAGTTGGTAATACTAAACCAACTAAACTAAACCACAATTTACATAAAAACCTTCTTTACCACTTAGAAATTCATGCAACAATCTATTCCCAAAGTCTTTACATAAAACATAAAAACATAAACAAATAACTTCTAAGTCTTTAATATATCTAAACACTTCTCTCCTTCCATAAACCTATAAATTGCAAATCTAACTCTCCGTTGGGTAGTTAGGTCCACTATCGCCATCCCCATGATCAAAGATCATATCATAACTCGAAAGATCATATACAATGTCTCAATCACCTGTATCTGAAATTTTAAAAATTGAGTTGCGAAACCCAATACGATAACTCCAATCATTAAAAACAAATGCACATGCAATAGGTATATATATATATATATATTATATCAAATGCACTTTGTCTAATGCAAGCAATCAGTTTGTTATCTTTTTATGGTCAACAAATCAACACAGTTTAGAACTATGTATACTCTAGTCCTGTACTTGAAGTAACTCATACTCCTCTTTAAAAACAACAAACCCTTTGAAAATAAGGTAACTATATACATATATGGATGAGTGGGTACTCCCAAACATCCCTGTTTCCCCCTAATTCTACCGAAAGCATATCAAAGCACGAGTCCACAAGGGACAACCTCACACTAAGATCATCAGGGTGCCTCACCAATATCACTATCTACAAAGTCTTCACTGGTCAAAGTTGTCACGTCCCGAGGGGTACCCTAAACGTGGCAGTCCGCCATACACAATAATAAAGCCTAGGAATGACTACCTCAATCACACAAAGGCTTCCATATCATGTACAAGGCGCACATCACCACCAAGGGAACACATCAGAGTAGCACAATTTATATTGATAATAATTAAGTAACAAGGTAAAGGAATACTTATCATAAAACATAAACACATTAAATTACAATTCTTAGGGGCATATCCCTCTATTGTCTTCAAATGAATATCTATCTTAGAATTTCCAAAACACTAACATAGAATACATTACATATAAAGATCCTTGCAAAATAACTTCATCTTATGTTTCCATTGCCTTCATAAAAGCTTAACACCCTTCAATGACTTTCTTAACGTCATGATCCTCAATTTAAGCCACGTGTATACCTGTTTCATCAAAATCTATAGGGGTATAAGCTACAACTAGCTTAGTGAGATATTCCTTTTCATTCGCACCATGTTTTCAAGTAAGTTCATTTAAATTTTCACACATATGCTATGCGTACAATGCAACAATCACGTGATTATGCAAATATATATAGTTATCCGGAAACCATATATAGAATGGATTTACCCCTCCGTATAGAAGGTTAGGGAATTAGTGATGAAGATCCTCGGTCTTCTACTACTAGTCCCCAAGTCCCTACCCAAAGCATTCGGTTGGCTTGACTCCGAACCTAGAGTCGCATTCCCTGGACGATTTGGATTCTCTAGGAAGGAATATGGCCCGTGTCACAGCATGATAACAGCTAATCCAATTCTACGCGTAGGAGTAGCAACCTTCCGAAAGATATGTGACTCGATGGATGCTATACGTGAGCATTTTATTTTTCTTAAGACAAACCTTATTAAGGTTTATTAGGGGGCGATCAATCAATTTAGCAAATAATAAACAGTCATACAAGTAAGTAAACAAAAATATTTAAACAGATAGTTTGAAGTTGCGATATTCTTAATTTTCATTTCACGCATAAACAAAGAATCACATATATACATACCCCCATTTCCCATACATATCCGCTTTTATCTTTTCTTAGTATGCTAATGCCACTACTTTACAAGCACAAGCAAGGTAACAAAATTAAGAGGAATAACTCACTCGTCCATTTTGCGATCTTCTTAGTCATAGTAATCTTCGTGTAGGGTATTCTCGTATCCTTCGTCACCTAGACAAAAGAAATACCCGGATGATTATTTCATAGAAATTCTACTTAAACTTTCTAATTCTATTTCACTATGTTTGTCATATTGTATAGAATGAAATTTCAATTTAAAATGGCCATAACTTGCTCATTTTAACTCGGAATTTCGCATATAATTTACTGTTTTCTACCTATTCAAAAAGATTTATCCATTTCTAAGGTTATCTTTGTTATAAAAGGTCATTTGGGTTCCAAAAACGTTGGGTACAAATTTAAAACGAATATTTCTAGATTTTTGCAAAACCATTTTCTAACTCAACTTCATTTAAAAATCCTTTAGTAAATATATATATATATATATATATATATATATAATTGATAAATCCTTTGAGTATATAGATAAGCTCACTTTATATGCAAAATTCTAATGGTAGTGTCTCAACAATTTATTTCATAAAACAATTCATTTTGAGTTGTTAAAACTTTAACTTTGACAATTTCTTTTCAAGTATTTTGAAGAAACTTTATATTTTCCTAGATTATTATAAATGAGTATATTCTTATTTTATTTTCTTCATTCTTTATCAAAAAAAAAAAAAAAGTAAATTTTCCTTTAACCTTAATCTTTCATAAATTTTACTTCTAGTGATAAAAGATCAAATTTATCAAAAGTGTATTAAGTCATTGAAAACCTTTTTATAAATTTGTATTTAAGATGGTTTTAGAAAAATGAGTCTTGTCTTCTTATATTTATTATTTAAAATATAAGTTTTTGTTTTCTAAAACTTGTTCTTTTATTTCCTTTGAAAAAATCCTCTTGATTTATAAAATCTTTTATTTTTAATCTTATCTTATTCATATTCTTTGAAAATAATTTTTTTTCTTTAGAAACTTGAAAATCATTATTTTCCTAAGTGGGTTTATAACTTTATGGGTTGAATTCATCTTAACTTTGAAAACTAGTTTGTTTCTTAGTTTTATTATGCAGTTAAAAAGAGTTTATTCTTAAGCTTTTTGTGAAAACTTCAAATATTAACAAATTATTTTACTAAAACTTAGGTTGCCATAATGTATGAAGAAAGTATTCATATCTTATGTTTCTTTGGTAACGTTATCTTTGTTATTTGAGAAAAACTTGAGAAAACTTGTATTACACTATTTCTATGTTGTTGATAATAACTTCATTATTTTGTGACAAATTACATAGTAAAAATTTTAATTTTAAGTTTCTTTAATAAAGTAAAATTCTACTTTTTAAATTAGTTGAGACAATATCATTATGTATATACAAGTATTATGAGCATGTAAAATAATAAGAACATGAGAAAATACTAGAAATAAATAATAATAAGCAAGATAATAAAAATATCAAGTATTGGGAACCTTAGATTCATCAAGGTATCCCGGTCAAGTATTGGGAGCCTTAGCTTTATCAAGACATCCTGGGACTAAGAATAGATTAGTCCCAAAAGAATAAAGAAAATAAATAAAAAGGTTGTTTTGACTTGATATGGACAAGTCTAAGACTAGAAAGACTAGTCTTAAAGAAATACCATGAAATAAATAAATTGCAAAGCATGAAATTAAATAAATAACAAGTGAGCTTTTATGCTCTAAAGATTATATATAACTACATAAATATATTTAGTTAGATATGAATAATAAAATCAACATAACAACATAATAAAATAGGAAGTTCATGTGCAAGAACAAAACATAAACATGTTGTTGCTTTTACTACTCATATGAGTTTCAACACAACACCATAGTCATGTTAAGTTACATGACATGGGTAAATAAATGGTTGGAAGAAGTTTATCTAAAGTGTTTATATGGTATGAAGATGGTAGATGAAAGGGTATTATGTGAGTAGTGATATGTGGTAGAAAGTTTGTGTATAAGGAATGATTTTTGTGAAGAATTGGTTTAAGAGTTTTGGTAGAGAGAACTCTTGAAGAGAGGATTTGTGAAGAGATTTTGAGGAAGTTTTGATAGTGAAATGAATTGTGTGAAAGAATGAAGGAGGAAGGGGGTATTTATAGAATTTTGGAGTGAAAATTAGATGTAATTAAATTAATTGAAAAAGAAAATAAATAAGGAGTGAGGAGACAGAGAAGTGGATGGAAATTGAAGGAGAAGAGAGAGAAATTTGATTAAAAATTAATTTTAGAAGAAAAATGTAAGATAAGTTTAGTAATATGTGGTGTATAATTTTTATGGGAAAAGAAAATTGTAAGAAATCGGTATGTAGGTGTAAGAATAGGTAGTAAGAAAAAGTAGAGATAGAGGAATAGTAATGAATTGTAGAAAAGTACTATGAATAGTAAACTAGATAATTAAAGTACCGGTAGTAATAAAAATATGCGTAATAATGAGTTATCTGTAATTTTTAGCTATCGAAAAATTTTAAAACTAATTTTTTTGAAAACCTTATATTTTTACGAGTCTAATGGTATTAATGAAATATATTTGCTGTCCGGCGTACCAGGGCAAGATTTTTGAAAACTGATCCCATTTTGATCGAGGGATGCTAAAAATTTGCGAATCTAATATTTTTAAGCTTCCCTATATTATTACGAACTATTATCAGCAATTATTTTTATTTCGGTATTTAAGGTTTAAGAGCACGGGATTACCGATCTTAAACACTAGGGTTTGTTGTAAGCTTTGTTGACTTTTAGGGTTTCGGTTTGACTTCCGGTTTTGTTGAGTTATTCGTATGATATAATTTTGGAGTTTTGACCATATTATATTTTTAGTTCGATATGTATGTTAATCTTATTTTATTTGTGATTATTTAATAGTTTTCAGTTCTCGGGGTTGTTTAACCGAGTCTAAGGTTATGAGTTGACTCAGTTTGACTTTTGGTGAAAATTGAAATTTCTGATTCCAAATTCACCGAGGGTTTTAAGATCTTAGCATTTCATTGTTGAGTGTTTAATTGAATATATCATTTTGATTTGCATTTTAGGAATCGAGTAGATGATTTGATTGGCGTATGGATATTGATTCAACCGATAGTTAGATTTTATATTTTGTTTCGAGGGTTCTCATTTTCTCAAAACTAAGAATTTTCGTGTTTGACTTGATTTAGAATTTGGTTTTAACTTAGGTCCATTTTCGGGATTTCAATTTTGATTTTAGATTTATAGGATTATTTTCTATGAATTATAAAATTTTCAGGGGTTACAAAAGCCAAGCACAATCAAGCAGACAATTATTAAGTCGAATAGTATTGGTTTATTATGAAGTTCTGTTCCTATAACCAATCAAGCAATACTAAACTTACAAGCAAAAACAACAAGCAGGGATTGGTCGTACCTTTCTTAATTTCAGGAATACAACTCAAATCCACCAATCTGATATCAACAATAACAAAGATAACCTGAACTCCACAAAGTCCTATATCAATACCAACAACAATTCCACAAACTCTAAATATCCTGTTGCAACATATATACATACATCAATAGATATAAACACATTATCAATATATCTTAACAGACATGAATTTCCAAAAACCCTAACCTAACAAGAAATCTCTGATATCTGCACCGTCTACTCCAATCAAACTCCACAAAAAATCTTCAAGAATATCAATGAACCACACAAAATCCCACAAACAACCGAATATTTCACCAAAACCTTATATTTGCATATCAACGAGAATGTATAAGGATCGTTTAACTCGTATTTTGTTTGAATCCATCATAGAGGAGATAAACTTACTAATTTGGATCGCTAAAGCCCGACTTGCATTCACCAATCACGGATCTCAACACGTACTAGGGTCTCCTCACAAGGATCTTCATGCAAAAACCAACCAAAACCCTAAGAGATCATGCATAAATTCGAAAAAATAGGTTGTAGATGGATTAGGATCACTCATCTTTGATCAAACTCGCCTTAAGATGAAGCCTTAACACTTGGACATCAAGAACAAATCCTACACACTTAGAGGAAGAAATAAAGCGAAGGAGAAATGTCTATCAAAAACTGCTGCTCGTGTTCGCATATATATAGAATTTCACTTATACGCCGGCAAATCTAATATCTATGCCATCAGCATAGAAACCTAGGAGGCAACATTCGACTTACAACAAAAATCCTTTGCGTTGTTCAGAACGTCATACGCTGGCAAAACCCAAGGCAACGCTAGCGACATTCGACTCCGGCTTAGACAATAACGCTTTGATCCAAATTAACGTTGACAAACACAGACACATGCTTCGGAGTTCGACTCCAGCATAAGAAAAATTTGTTACTATGGACATCATATGCCAGCAACATACTCCTTCCAAAAGGAGGCATTGGATCCGTAGAAAATTGCAGAAGTTCCAAAATTTCGTAACTCTTTCCCAAAACAAAATTAACCAAACTTAACTTGTTTGTGACTTTGATATAAGCTTATATATATATATAATTATGACCCATTTATCTTCATTTTATCTTATTTTTCTATGTGTTACATAGTGAATGGATTTCTTTGAAGTAGATGCTATTGTAGTCATAGAAGCAATTAAATTTGTAGCAACTCAAGGATGGAAGAAAGTGGTCATTGAAATTGATTCTCAACTTATCTCTCACAATCATAAGACTCCACTAAACTTTTGTTGGAAGATTCGACCTTGGCTTGAAGTTATCTCAAATTTAGCTTCTATTTTTTTCCTTTTTCTTATATCAAACATAAAGTAAATGCTCGTGTTGATTAGGTAACATCTTAAGGCAAAAAGGTGATGTGCTTGTCTCTTAGAGTTGTTCAACCCTCATCCCTTCTATTTTCTTTATTGGTTGAGAATATGGAGTGTAGACTTCCAAACTATTGACTTGCTTTTATCTTCCAAAACTAGTACATGGTTTTAGGGCTGGAAAAAAACCAACTAAACCAAATCAATCTATAAAGTGAATCATACCAAACTAAAAATATGGTTTTTTTATCTTAACAATTTGATTTAGAAAATGCCCAATTTGAACTAATTCTTAAATTTATGGTTGATTTGAGGGGTTAAATTGAATCAATATGTAAAACTGAACAAACCATCTCAAAAAATATAATAATATTTTAATTTATAATATTTTTTTCCCTCATATAACATCATTTCTTAATGAAATCTTAATGTACATTTTAAAAGACTATCATTTATGAATTTTATATAGAGTTTTGATCCAAAATATATGCAATATGATACCTTTATGAATAAAATTAGCTTTAAACAGATATTTGAAAAAATTTTCAACTGCACAAATATTGATTTCATTTACCACTTATGTGATTCAAGACTTGTTAGTATTAAATTAATAGTGTTTTATGTATCTGCAGATTACATGTTATATAACTATAGTTTCCTAAATGAGAAAATATGGTTCAATTCGTAAACCAAAGTTAACCAAACCGAAATTAGAAGATTTGAAAATTTTCTAATACAAACTTTATGGCTTAGTTCAAAGCTATAAAAATGTAAAATAAAATAAAATAATTTATAATGAAGGGCAAGGGAGTATCATATGTTGTTTCATGAGAGGGAAAAATAGTATTTCACTGTAAAAAAATGAAAAGAAATATAGTAATATGTCACGCCGAATTTGGTTCAAGGCATGCCAGCCGCCACGTATGACACTTACGCATTATACGTTAAGGCTGACTTAATCTACAGTTTATCGTGATCGTTGCTAAATAAATTTTAGATTCTGAAATTGTTGAATTGGATTTTGAAAACAACTAGATTGCAGCGGAAAAGAAATATATTTTTTAAAACGATTTCTAAATAGGCTACTTTCTTGAGTAGACTATTACATATAATAAAGTAAATTTCTCAAAACGATTTTCAAATAGGCTATTTTTGTGAGTAGACAAACGTTTATAAATAAATATCTTATCAGGTATCTCAAAGTACACAATGTCTAGTATCTCAAGATACAACCATGGGCTCATAGATATGCCCTCATCAAATCATAAGTTTGAAAAGATGATCAATAACTTTTGCTATAAATAGTTCAACGTTCCTAGGCACTCAACTTGTTAACAAGATCCTTTAGAGTCGTCTCATACCTGATAATCACAAGCATCCATATCATTACCTGAAAAAGAAGGAATGAGTCGAAGCCCAGTACGACAGCAACACAAGCACACAGGAGATGGGCACACACGCTATTCTATATGCAATGCAACAACCAATAGTTCATATCTTTAAATTAAAGTGCGACAAACAACAGTGGAGCACTCACACTCCGGCAACACGCTGGGAACTTAGGGGTCCTTGAGTAGCAGTAACTACTCAGGAGATTGATATAGGCAGTCCGAATACCTATATCTCCTACCTCTATAGGTAATAGCCTCATCTGGGGCTCACAACCGTTACGCATATCTACCCATTATAGTCCATAATATAGTGTAGCTCAACCATCTCATAAACGTGAACCACACTACATTACTTCTCTCCAATCCAGGTAGACGTTATCCCACTACCGTTCCCCCCATCAGCTACCCACCGTACCACCATGCCCATGGTGGCCTAAGCACCTAACTACCGTGCTGGCACTGCTTAGTAAGGTTGCCGCCTTTTGGGCTAGGTTTCAAAAACGGCCACGCATAAGCAACAAGCAATTATTAAAGCCATATTTAAATATTAATTGATTTATTATGCATATCCTAGCAAGCAACACACAAGTTATTGCGTACCTAGTATAAAATCTGTGCTCTGAACAATCAGAAGATAAAGCAGAATGTAGACCCTTAACAAATATCTGCTTCAAAGATTAATTCATATAAGCATTTAAATCAATTATCAACTTATATCAAACTTGTATTAACTACTTAGTTTTCTAGCAAATATACATTTGAAAAAACATACTCCTCTTATTATTCGTGGTTTATCATATTTTAGAAATTACGTACTCCTTATCATTTAAGGTTTAACCTAACATATTAATCGAAGCTAATTTCTAGTTAATATAATCATATAGGTATTCATCAATTAATAGCTAAGTATAAATTGTTGGTTTCTAAAGAATTTACTAAGCTAATATTAGTTAATAAATCTATATTAATTTTATCTAATCAAGTTGAATATAATTAACTAGTTAAGTTTACTAAATAGTAATTAAGTCATTTAAAATGATAAATTTTATATATGTCCTACAATCAATCTATTAAACTTTTATTAAGTAAAACAATTTATTAAAATATAATTATTCTATTTATGTTATTTATAATTTATTTTTACATCTAAATGGACTAAGGAATCTAAACTAGTTTCCTATTATGTTTGTAATGTTATATTTATACTTACTTTATTAAATAAATTCATAAAATAAAAATAATTAATTGTTTATCTTAAAATTCATAATTTAACATGAAAACATTTATTTACATTTATTTCATGTTCATTTGATTAGAATTAATTTAGCTTAAATTCCCTCATTTCATTTCCTATAGAAAACTAGTGTGCACCCTAACTTTAATAAGTTGTTTATTATCTTAAACACGGGTTCTTAAGCTCAAATTTTTATGTAAACTTCCTAACACATATATTTATATTTTTATAATTTATTTGGACTAAATTAATTAGTTAATTATGGTTTTAATTTTAATTAATTAAAAACTGTCTAGAGTAGGGCATAGGCAGCGACGACTGATCGGTTCGATCGAATTTGACCACTGACACAACCGGTTCTTTGCCGGTTCTTTATACCAAATTAAAGTAGACTTCTTAATCTTTCCAAAATTTATAGTTTTACCCAAAAAAGGGAAGAAAAAGTCACCAGTTCGGCCATATGCATTTACGCTACCACTGCTGGCCGAAACACTATTTTGCCCTGTTTTGCTATTTTGAAATTTAATTTTTTAAAAATAGTAAATGTATTTCAAAAATCACGAAAATTTACAGTTTGTATATAGACATGTTAAACTATCACTTTTATAAATTTCATCCAAAAATAAATTCATTTAGTATTTTATTTAAATTTGATAATCCAAGCTATCTATGTTTAATATATATGCATATAAATTGATCTTTAAGCATATTGAATTCACCTAAAATATGTTTATTCTATGTTTTATTATCTAGTATATACTTTGATTTATATTTTACAATTTGAATCATAAGTCATAACTCAAATCATCATCAATAACACAAAGTTTCCTAAAATTCCAATATATCTACATAAACATACATACTTATGTATCTCAATAGAAATTATATTTAATATATTCATATATTTATTTGATAATTTCATTTCAAAAAAAATATATCAATTCAACATTATAACACACATATATTCATACACATAATAACTTCAAATACTCAATTTTAACAACATACATACATACATATACATGTGCGTATTTCAGTTTTCATACTTGTATATACATATTTTATTTAATACTTGAATCTAAGTTCGTTTTTTGTGATTGACATGAATCTAAATATCATTAACATAATTAAACAAAATAATTATAATTAATTGCTTGGATTTGCAAATAATCCCCATGAATCTTTATTTCTACTACTCAAGAGATTGTTGATGCTTCTAATGCTAACCCTCAATTTGATCCTTGATTTTTATCTTCAAATTCCACCTATTGAAGACTTGTCTTGAAGAATTGTTGTGGGATTTTTGTGGATTTTGGGAGATGTTTTGAGAGGATTTTTGGGGAGGTGTAGGTTACCATAGATGGAAGAAGAAATTAGGGTTTTCTAATAGGTATATTTATATTGTTTAATGGCTTGTAATTATCTCTAAAGTTAAGGACATTTTGGTACTTTGGCTTGATTAAGTGAGGGCATTTTGGTCTTTTTCCTAGATGTAGAAATCTTCTAGAGTTAGTTAAGGTCAATTTGGTCTTTTCACATACTTGATATTTCTTGTGTTTGTAGATATTTAAGGGGCAATTTGGTCTTTTCATAGGGTTAGAATTCTCTAGAAGTTAGGAGATATTTTAGGGGCATTTTGGTCTTTTCCTAAGTGAAAAAACTTCAAGAATTGGCTAAGGTCAATTTAGTCTTTTTACTTGTTAGATTTTTCTAGGCTCTAGGGTTTTTATTGAATGTGTGGGTATGCATGGTAAGAGTATGGTCTAATGAGCTTTATGGGCTTTGATGTATGGGCTTTTGGTCTTAATCTTTGAATAATTGGGCTTGATCTTATGTTAATGGGCTTAGGGTTTTAGATGATGAATTAAGATTTTAGGTTATGGATTCTTGGAAATTAGAAATGGATTTAGTAAGAAAAGAAAGTTTGCTAATTATATAAGAAATTGAGTCTAGGAAATCTAATTAAGGAAAAAATAATATCTTACTTGAATTTAGTATTTTAAGAACTTAGGAATTGAGATTTGAATGTAAATATTTAGTTTTAAATTTCTAAGATTTAAGGAGTTGGAATTTAGACTAAAATGTCTAAATTAGATTTTTAGGGTTTTAGATGATTAAACTTGACCAATAAAATTCAATTGATAATTGAAAAGGATTAATTAATTCGAATTTGTTGAAATGGGTTGAATTAGGTATTTATGGCATTGGAGTCTTTATTTTCAATTAAATTCATTTATTATTCCTAATTATGTTAAATTATCAAAATTTTCAGTTACGTGATTAGGGTTTCTAGTCCAAATGGGTCAAATTAGAGTATTGTGCTCAAAAGGGTCAGAAAATTCTAAATTTTATGATTACGTATTCTGAATTTTTATTCGAGTTCTAGCTTAGTAGATATTAATCAGTTTCTATTTTTATTACTTATATTTCAATCCTAGCGATTCATCTTTAAACTATCGTTTACTATCTAATAGATCCTAAAAATTAATCGGGTCATACTATACTTGATGTTTATAATTTTAGGTATAGTTAGTGGGTTATTGACTTGAGTCTCATCTGAATTTAGATTAAGGTTTTATTTTAGTGAATTAGGAATTTCGGTAATTCAACTTAAGAAATCGGTTTCAAGTCGATAATTAAAAAGAATTGAATAGCTTGGTATGTTGGAAAAAGGAAATTGAAGAAATATGATAAGTTGAAGTGGGTATTTGTGATATTGGAATTCTAATTTCAATTAAGTCCATTTACAAATTAAATTACCTAATTTATTTATAGTTTATGAAAATCAATTGACTAAACTTTCTAAATTCAATTAATAAGTTAAATTTAAAATAAGATTCAAAATTATCTACATTTTCATAGTATTTAATTATTACATTGCTAATTTAGGTTAGTAACAATCGGGATATTTCATAATAACTACTCATTCCTTATCTATGTGCCTTTTCATCTACAAACGCTACACACAAGCCTCAAGCCCTAGAAGTCCCTCTTGTTAGAATCCCCTTTGAAGAACCATCAAAAGGCTATAAGACTAGGTAAATCATTTTCTTTCATGTCCTTTTGTAGTCTTGAGAGTTTCCTTTTTAACCCATGCTTTTGAAATCAAGCTGTTCACTTTTGGGGAGAGATTAGGAGTAATACCTTAATCTTTGTTTTGTGGTGCTTGTTTTATAGAAAAGAAGAAGGGAATATGTTTTTTTGTAGGTAATTGGAATTATAAAAAAATGTTTATATGTTAGGATATGTGTTTTGGAGTTTTGTATGGTTTTAAAAAAAAAAAGGGATGTTTTGGAGTTTTTCTTGTGTCTTGGAGTGAACAGAGGTACAAACAAGGGTTGTGGCCATGATATGAGACGTAATCCCCTCAGAGTGGTAGGTATTAGCCGATCATGGTCGTTGTAAATCCTCGTTTTCTTAGCAAACCTGAGTTTGATTTTCGAAAGCTTAAAACTGAAATCCGACATCCTAAAAGAATATCTCTAGACTAATCGGACCTAGAAATCCTATGTTCGGCAATGCCAAGAATGAAACCCTGAAAGAATTTGAAACGTGTTAACTCCAAATAAAACCCTAAATTTGGAAGTTAACCGGAAACCCTAAGTCAATAAAACTTTAGGAAACCCTAACAGTTTAGATCCGGCAATCCATGTTCTCAAACCAAGAAGTCAATATATGAGTAAGAAATGTAGGTTGGCTCGTATTAATATTAGAATGCTTAACAATATCAGATAAGTGGATTTCCAACCTATTTCGAGCCCAATTTGATACAAATCTTGAAAAGCATGCACGAGGCTCGAGATGTTAAATATATGATATACCGTTAGAATCGTAAATTCATAATATTCTAAATATACAGTTATATAATTTTTCGAGCTATAAAAGTTACAGTTATAATCTTTTATCGTATTTTCATTACTATTGGTAATTTAAGTGTCTAATCAACTTATTGGTTTCTTTCACACTATTCATCAAGTACAACCACCCATACCCTATTCTTATATCCTTACAACCTATTCTTATATTCTCACATCATTTTCTTTTCCAATGTAACTTTTATTACTTAAATTACATATTAAATTTGAAAGTTATTACACAAAACAAATCAAAACACTTCCCTCTCCCCTCTCTCTCTCAAACTGGCATGAAACACAACACATACCCCCCCCCCCCCCCAATAGACCACAATTTGTTTTATTTTTCTTATATTAAATAATCTTACAAAACCCTAAATTCTTTTCCTATATAATATCCCTTTCACCTTTCACTTTTCCACTTTCTCTCATTTTCTCAAAACTACTTTTGGAAGTCTTTTTCTCTCCCTCTGCACTCCTTCTTGCCATGAGCCCCTTGCCCCGCCTCTCCCCCCTCCCTCCCCTCCGCCCCTTTCCCCCCACACCACACACACACACACACAAATTTTTTTTTTTCAAGTTTCCTTCTCCAAAACACTAAATAGGCAATAGATCTTAACCCTACCACTATAAAACATGTAATGGCAAGGTCATACAGTGTGGTTCCACCAAAAATCCTCATGAGCTTTATGTTAGGGATGTGGAAACATTAGAACATGATATCATTGCCATCACAATGTGTAGATCTTACTATTAAAGTTAATATACTAAGTATTTTGCTATATATTGTTATATGTTGTTTATATAGAAATTTTGTGCATATATTTTCTTTTTTACTCCCATCTACATATTGTCATTGTTGCATTACATTCATAACATGAGTAGTATAGTAGATCTATTTGTTTAGAGTAGTTAAAATGACATAGCCACTTGTTTTAAATTCATGAAAGACTTGCTACATGATATTCTTAAGGAAAGTGTTGATCAAAACTCAAGATCCATTTTGTTTCTATCAAAAAATGATTTTTAAAATTCGGATCTTGAGAATGAACCATTTAGAAAACCTATTTTCTAACTTCAAAATGAAGATCTTACATGTAAAATGAAGGGCTTAGGTAATAGATATCATAAAGTAATGATTTTTATAAGTTGATCATGGTTTTCAATAAGGAAATCAATATGTTCCACTCAATGAGGTTTTTAAATCCATGGAGACAAGATCATTTATGAGTTTGGAACTTGAGGTTTATAACAAGATTTAAGACGAAGATCATTTTTATCAAGATAGTTGTTATCATAAAGAAGATAAGATATGAGAAAGAATAAAAGATATGCTTAACAACTTTCTTCCAAATATTGTAGAGCAATGTATTTTTCGGATTACAATATCTTGCAAATATTTTCAAGTTTTAAAATTTTAAAGAATCAATGGCAGCAATGGATTAAAGAATAGATAAAGCAATATTCACTCAACGCAATAAAATAAACACATGTGATTTTGTGGGATACTCTCTAGCACTTAAATGTTCAAATTGGCAGTAGATAGAGTTTTCATTTTTCGAAGATATTTTCAAGTGGTGGTTGAGATTACTGTAAGAAAGACATTACACAAAGAATATAAAAAAAGACGGAGTTTAATATTTTCTAGATATACTTGCGTTGTCAATTTCAAGTTCAATACTGATATTTTGCCAGAGCTTTCTTTAGAACTTTCATCACAAGATAGCTATTTTACACTATGCTTTGCTCTTAATCTTTTGATACTCCAATTGTATCTCATTTAAGCTTTACTAGCTCTTTCCTTTTAAGAGTTAGATTGAGAAGATTACACTAGCTTTCTTTAGAATGAGATTTAGGATTTCTCAAGATTCATATTTAATTGAGTTTTGAGATATTGGAAGATTTTCTATTTTTATTAAACTGAATTTGCATACAAGACTTAATGCATTGTTCTTGTTAATTTTTGGCTAAAGGAATTTAGGAAAAGTTAATTAAGGTACAAGACAATTGTAAATCAAGAGATTGATAATTGTATATTTTGAATCCATATTAAATTGATTAGAGGAATCCAGCAAATTAATATGTTTTATTAAAAAGACTTTAGGACTTTGAAGGAAAATAAATGCTTTATAGAAATTCACAAAAATAGCTAGTTAGGTAACATAACTATAATCCAGTTAACAAAATGATTGATAATTATGGTGGATTTAGTTTTCCCATGTCTTATCTGATTGAATTAGAAAAGTTTTCACCATAGCTAATTGATAGGGATTGTGAGTTTAATTAGTTTTAATGTAGTTTTATTTGAATAATGATTGGTTGGATAATAGTAGAATTGATATTGTCTAATAAATAAATTAATTCTTATGGAAACAATAGCCTTATTCACCTCTATATTACTCGATTAACTAGTATAGTTGCAAGGAATCCATTCATTGAAAAAAAAACTCCAATCACTAATTTTACTCATTTTTGGGTTCTGAATCCCAATTAAATTTCCAAGTCTTACTCTAATATACATGTGAGTTATAATATTTTTTTATTCTATGACCCACAACAATTTCAAAAGTTTGTAATTATTGGCTAGAAATCAAACTTTTAGCATTCAACTCTTCATGGTCACAACCATGTTAGAAGGAACTCCAAGATATACCTTTAAAAAAAGACACCTCCTAAAAGCTAGATACTTGTGATCCATTGACCAAAAATGTAGAGATACAAAAGTAGATCCTTTCACTAATTCACTAGATAAAAAGGTATTTACACATTTTCTTCATTCACTAGATTAAAACACCCATTAATAATCCGAAGCATAGAGCAATAATTAAAATGCAGAATTTTCATACAATTACAATGCTTAAGAGCAAGTCTACTTGCATCTCTTTCTTTATTGCTATTAAGGGGGAAAAAGGAAAAAGTGTTCAGCAAGCCACCTCTATTGGAAACTAATTTCTATAAGACATGATTATAGTGGTTCTTGATCAACCTATAGCATAATGAGAAGACAATTTGTTTAGATAACAAAGGAACAAAATCAACATTAAGTCTTTCATTGTATATTGGTAGAAAATTAGAAAAGTAAAAATTGACAATGAACAAAATTAACACCATGTCATATCATAGAAGAAACAATGTATAAAGTAGATAAGATTTGGGTACTACAATCACATAAAAGGATCATACCTTTAATCCTTTCTTTGGTTAATTATATGAAAGGATCATTTATATATTTATATATAATGTTTACTAAAAACAAAAGTGTAACACCTTAACCTGAAGGCATTACAACATACCACATGTCCTTATTAAAGATGAACGCGCTAAGACTATTACAATACTAATCCACATCTTTAAAAATAACATCAAATTCTCATATCGAAGGGTTACCTGTTTAAAACATTTCATATAAAAATCTTTAATAAAACTTAATTGGCATAAAACCAAAGCTAACATACCTTAAAACTTATACCATATGAAATAATATCTTATAAAATATTTAATATCCACAAAAGTAAATATAAAACTTCATAAGGTTTTCCAATAGCTATCCTTAAATCCGAAGCATATCTAAGAGTCAACAGGATAATCAAATCCACTATCATCCTCCTCATAATCTATGAAGACATCATATCCAAATAACTCAAACACCACTGGGTCCTACCTATTCCTAAAAAAGATAAAAGAATGAGTACAAAGACCCAGTGCATCAAACCATATGAACAAGTATCATAAAAATACAATGCATCAATATATGTAACAACCATAATCTATTATCTAATTTTATTAGCCAGGCAAATAACATAGTTCAGAAACATTTGCTACTAGTCCTCGAACCCGAAGTAGCTCATGCCTTAGTAAAAACAATTATATAGAAAATAGGTAATATATATATATATATATATATGGTGTTAGGAATCTCTATACACCCTAGATATTGTTTTCTGAACACTTCTAAACTATTCTAATTATCTCTGTGTACAACTCCACTTAGGACAACATCACACACAAATCATTAAGGCGGCATGTTAGTATCACATTACTGCATAGTCTTTACTAACGATAGCCAAGCAAGCAGCAAAAATTCAATTTTAAACCAGATAAAAATTAAGTCAACTTATAATTCTAACCTATAAGTATAAACAACAAGCAAGGTAAGCTCATACCTAAAATCATACTTTAAGAATAGAAACCTAATCTCACCAAACACCTGATTACATAAACAAATCCTCATTCTCAACATGATTTTATAAAATTTTCACATTCTACTATTCATATAAACCCTAATCTTAAAAGAACTACAAACCCTGACTCATGCACACCTTAATCGTTTGATAACAAAATCTCCAATAGAGCAAAAATTATCCAAACTATGACTCCCTTCAAAATTAATTTAAATAAGATTAAGAAAATGTCTCTTTTACATCATCATAAAGATAGAAAAGATTCACACTTACCTAGAATTTTGAATCTTGATCTTTCTTGATTGTAAAACACAAATCACCCACAAAACTTAAGGTTTTTCTCTAATTTTCCCTTCAAAATCCAAAGGAAAAACTTTAGGGAAAGATCATTCCCTTTAAATATTTATTGAATTGAAGAGGATTTACTTACCTTGATTTTGATTCTTGATCTCATTTGATGCTAAGATCATCTATAGAGAGGTTTTTGAGAGAAAAATAAGCTTAGGAGTGAATTTGGAGAAGAGAGGAGGCTAGGTTATAAGAAAACATGAAAAACCCTTTAATTTTCATACACGTAAGCCGATACGAAGGCTGGCGACCTATCTTTAAAAGTTGGTGGCAATTTGCTCTTGGATATAATTTTCGACCATGAAGGTTGGCATAGATTAAGGCTGGCAGCCTCCAAGTCGGCTTTTGAGCTGCCACCTTCCATCTTCTACCATGTCTCTATCATGTGATAAAACATAAATATAATTTAGGTTTTAACCATGAAACCTTTTTATTTTTAATCAAATGACACCTTTATCCTTCTTTACAAATTGTTCATTTGTATAATACAAAAAGGAAGAAAAATGTTGAATAAAATCACCATGAAGTCATAATGTTGAAGAAAGAATAAAATGAACAATAGATTTACTTACCTAATATTTGCTTGAACTTTGTGCAATGGTGGTGATAAAAGTTTAATAATAGAACATATTTTTTATCCCTCTCTTGTGCAAGCATATTATAAGTCAAATAAGGAGGGCATAAGTATAATTTAAATTTGTTCCCCTTTTCCCTCCTATTTTTAGTAGGTAGGGAGAGAGTAATACATGTATTTTCCTTTACCTTATATTTTCCTTTTAAGACAAATAAAGGAATAGAACTTAACCCCTTTATTTCTTCTCCCGCCTAATCATTTCTTCCCAATTCCCTATATTAATCACAATATTAATTACATCATCCATTCCTTATGTTAAGGGTAACGTGGCTTTTAGTGTTTTTTTTTCCCCCAATTACTTTTGAAATGCAGTGGAATAATGAAATAGAGTGAATAAGCTTGCTGTGAATACAAAGCTTTTCCTTACAAAATATAATACACAAATGGCAAATATTTTTTATTCTTTTTTCATTACTCTCTATAATAAGTTATACATGAATATATATTCTTCTCTAAGGCCTAACAAATAAAGAGGATACTGGAGAACTCTAGAATATTCTAAAATTATTTAGCATGTGCAAGCATATGTGTTCCTATTAATTTTTTTTTCTATTTTTTTTATAAAGTTTTTAAACCCTAAAACTAATTTCATTATATATTTTTTACATATTATTTACTCTATATCATTCCCTAACCATTCAAAAACCCTTGTCCTCAAGGGTAAATTAAAAACCTACTCTTTTATAGCCTAAATTACAACTCAAACTCAACCTTGATAAGAAATAAACAAAACACTTTAAGCATATCAATCTAAATTATTCTAATTAGTTCAATCATAAATAAATCTACTTCTTTTCTCTTTTAATTGAAACCTTTCATTTATTAGGCTTCTTTCCCATAACACACATGCAAACAAATTGATATATCTATTATTATTCAGTGACATCGTAGCACCAATTCTATAGAGGGACTCCACTACTTTGCCCCCACATAAGTCTCCTCAACTACACATAGTGTTTCAAGAGGTGGTAGCAAAGCATGAACATGATTTATTCCACCAACTTATGGAATAAAAAGCCTAATGCTTTTGCCAAAACAAGAATCAATTTATCATTGTCATCGTTATTCTTCCTCAGGAATGGAATCAATTCCTTCCCGGACCTTTCCTTGCCCAATAAATGAGCAATCATAGAAAGTTGACTAATTAAATTTAATCGAAGTTGAGTATCTTCGTTCTTTAGCTCATCAATAAGAACGACAATTGAGCAAAGAGGCCCATCAATCATAGCCATTTTAACCTCCTGAAAACAAGAGCCTCTCCAACCCTTCTCTAGCACTAATTTTTTTCTTCCATCCTTCTTATCCTCCTTGTCTTCACTATCCAAGATTTCCTTCTTAATGGTCTTCTCTATCGAAAGAGAAATAAAATAAGTAATGAACTTCGAGTGTTGCTTATACTTACCATTAATCCAAACCTTTCTTTTCTTTTTGGCCTGGATTATTAATTGTGGTTCTAGGTGGGTCTTGGATTTGGCATTGAGTTGTTTTATTGTTGAGTTGTTGGTTATTGAGTTGTTCAAGAGGTGTTTGAATGTGGTTACGCTAGATCTAAAGTGGTGCTTATCTAGGTTAGTGTGGTTATGTGTGGAAAGATATATGGTTATGCTTGTGTTCATTTGAGATGGGAGGGTTTGGTTTCTAGTATGGATCGGAACAAGTCTTGTGTGTATGGTTCTGGGTTAGGTTCCACTTGAAGAGTGCTTGAAAATTGATTTTATGGTTGTGGTGTTAGGACTAGGTCTAGGTATAAGTCAATGATGGTGATTAGTGTGTAATTAGATGGGTTTTAGTGTCGACTTCATCATGGGAACCTTACAAACTAACAAGTGTGTATTCTAAGGGTCTAGACATTCTAATAAAGTGTCTAACTTCATATTTTAACCCACTTAAAAGACAACTAATTTTATGGGATTCTAGTGGGGTTGGACTAATGGAATTCTTAAACTCTTTTATATATTATTGAATCGCACTTGATTGCTTTCATTTCTTAGCTTCAATCCCTTTTGCAATTGTTTCAAGATTGTCTTCCAACTTTTATAACTCGTATAAACAATTTGTTATGGTAGTCACTCGCAAAGGTTTGATACCAATTGAAACGTGGTGAAATAATGAAATTGAGTGTATAAGCTTGCTCTGTATATAGAGATTTTCTTTGTCGAGTACAACAAGCAAATGGGGATATATATATATATATATATATGTATTTGTTTTTTTTTTCATTACTCTCTAGAATAAATTGTACATGAATATATAGCCATCCGTAAGACCTAACAAATAGAGAGTATACTGGAGAACTCTAGAATATTCTAAAACTATTTAGCATGTGAAAGCACATGTGTTCTTATTTTTTAATTTATTTTTTATCTTTCTATTTTTTATAATATTTTTAAATACTAAAAATAATTATGTTATATAATTTCCACATACTATTTACCCTATAACATGTTGGTGTCATTTTAATTCAATCATGTTCTCAATCTCTTGTATAGGAAAATTAATGAAACCTTTGTTACTATATTGATTAAATCAAATTTGCCTTTAGGACTTGTTAATATTTGGTTAAAGGAATTTAGGAAAAATTAAATAAGGTACTAGGCAATTATAAGTTGAAAGATTGATAATTGTAATTTAAATTATATTAATTTGATTAGAGGAATCCAGAAAATTAATATGATTTGCTAAAAATATGTTAAGATTTGGAAGAGAAGCCCACTAGACTTAAATGTTTGTAAATTCTTATTAATGGATGTTTGATATTATTATATTTAATATTGAATGTTCTTGATTTTTTTTTTTCGTTTATGGAGCATGTCTTTTATGCAATATGCAAAGAATGTTAGATTGGATGAAATCTTAAAAAGTCAATTGATTTTATATAAAATTATCACCGAATTACAAGTAACACTTAAGAAATTCACATTGTAATGGGAATACGGTTAGAACATAAAATCATTAATCAACTACATAATTTTGTCTAGAAAGAGACATACTTGGTTAATTAATTAAGATATTTTATCTTTACGACAAGATGATTACTGAGTTGTAATACTTTTAAAACTTCGAAAAGAAGTAAAAGTAAATGATGTAGACTGGTCAACATTCCAATAATCAAATATAATAAATTTTATATCATTATAATTATATTTAATTTTTTTATTTTGAATTGTTAGTTTATTGCCATTAGTCTTACAGTTTAGTAGCATTTCTATTGATCTCTCAAATGAGATGTGTCAAGTTTGAATCTCTAATCTCATTATAATAGAAAAAAAAAAAAAAAGTATTGCTTGCTCATTGATTTCTTTCTTGTAGATGTTAGATTTCCCATCTTTTAGATTAAATAGGAAAAATTGTAAATTTTATAATTTAATAAATTTTATTTTATCTTTATATAAGAAGGACTAATATAGTATTATTTTTTATTGTAACCTAACAATGTGAATACTAGTTGAACGAGATGGACCAGGTTTAATACTCATCCTCAATTATATTATAAAAAATGGTGGGTAAATAAAATAAATAAATGTTCTTAGACAACACGTCAATACATATATATTTTTTATCATTATTTTTTGCACGAATGGAATATGAAAGTTGTCATTGTCAAAAAGACTGTCGTGTTCACACTGTCCTTGACTCCTTGTCGCTAATAGGGGCAGGAAAGGATCTCTTTCTTTTGGCATAGAGAGTGTTTACAGTGTCCTTGTTGCTAATAGGAGGAAGGAAAGGATCTTTTTCTTTTGGCGTAGAGAAGGGAAAAGATCACTAGTTTCTCTAGTGAGAATGAACCTTTCACTTAGGTAATCTCGGTCTCGTGAGAATTATTTAATATCAGTTTTTAATTAATACTTCTTCATCCATCATTTAAAAAAAAATACAAATATAATTTAGATAAAATTAATTATCTAAATACCATCTCTATATTACATGTCCAAGATGAGATATTAAATTTTTTTATATCTCATATTGGACATGCGATACACATAAAAAATGGATAATACACTTGTGTATCGTATCTTGTATAGAAAATATGCATGCGTATTGCTCTTGCAAGATGGAAGATGCCATATAAATTTTGATTAAATTATTGTATTACATCTTAAATATATGATACACTTGTAAAATTATTTATCTCATATCCAAAATACAATAGAATAATGGTATCTAATAATAACTTTTATCTAAATTATACTTATGTAATTTTTTGTTAGGAACAATAGACAAATGTTTGACCCAATTTTTACTATTACAAACTCAGCCTAGCTAGGGTAATTATTCTTATGTCAAAATATTGATCTACCTCTTTCTTTAAAAATAAAAGCATATATTTAGCAAAGTGATAAACGACAGAAACGCTAAAGAAAAACTAACAAAAAGCAAAATCTAGATCTCAACAGAATAAAAGAATTAGTCCTCCATAATTGTGAATGTTATCTCCTTCTAGAATCAAGGAGGCAAATCCGATAACATCCTGTGAAGTCATAAGAACAGAGCTTGACCCGTGTATTACTTACCTGCATTGGAAAAAATTAAATTAGCGTGATATACCGTGTATTTGAGAAGATTATGAATACATACCATTATATTTTAAATAAATAATAAAAAATTATACATAATTTTATAAAATTATTTTATATAAAAGTTTAATCATTATTTATGTATTACTAATTATTTTGTACTATGACACGTGAATTTGATTTTCTTCTGGACGTGTAAGCTGCTTTGGTGATTTCACACGTGGACAAATGACTAGGCTGGCTTGTCAACGGCTGAATAGCTAGATTGTTGACCCGCGTGGACTTTGAAGTTTAGATTGGATATATGCTGGAACGCGTGTGCTTTCAATTTGACATGGAACCTTTTCGCTTGCTTTCTAGAAAATGAGGGGCATTGGCAATGCATTCAATCCGGAGTTACCTTTTTCAGCCTATCTATTTTTTATTTATATCTATATTTATATTAAAATTATATATGTAAATATATTTAATTTGTATTTATATTTTATCTATATTTGATTTTTTCATGAGAACTATTAACTTTTTTTTATTTATATATATTTCTTAATAAATAATTTATTAAAAAAAATTTGAAAAAAGGATATGTATCTACCCAAAAAAGCTAAATAAACAGACCCATAATTAGGAATGGTTACGATTCAGATCCAAAATCGGATCAGAACTGTCCATTCTTGGTTCTAAAATTGGTGGACCATAATCGAATCTATAGGAGCTAGTCCAGTTTCCGATTCTTAAGAACCATTAGTTCTTACGGTTCGGTTTCAATTATTATAAAACCAGAAACCATGAAATTAAAAAAGGATGCTTTACTCTTTTTTTTTTTTTTGCCGTTTAATTACTTTACTTAATTTAAGTAAGAAAAAAATCCAAAGCAAAAATTTAACTTGAAATAATATCAAATCTAATAATAATTGTTTATAGTCAATTAATTAAAAGAAATATAGTTGTACATTTATTTACATACAATCACTTGTACTTTTTTATTTGCCATGTAAGTAATATAGAATATAAAATAAATATACAAATAAGTCCACAAACACAAAAACAAGTCTCAAAATGTTATGACAAAAAAATCCACTTTGATTTAAAATACGTATAAATTCAACAACATGTGATTTAAAATATATTAATTACTTATATTGTCAATAATAATATCATGAATAGGAAATAAAATTTTACTATTCATGTGAAAATAATTCAGATTTTTTTTTTAAATTGGAATTTTGTATAATTTTCTTTTTCTTTTTTCTCTTTCTTTACTTTTTTCTTTCTAGTGTGCACTCACAGGAATCATTGGTTCTCCAGAAAGTTCTTGAATCAGTGGTTCCAAAACTGCTAGGTTTAGCGATTTTAAGGGTGAAACCGGTTAGACTACCAGAACTGGCAAGTGCTTAGCTGGTTCGGACCCACCATTCACAGACCAGTTTCTGATTCATGAATCAGTGGTAAAGGGTCAGGTTGGTTCCCGTTCAAAATTAATCCATGATGATGTCTTGTTCCATTCTTGTGGGTCATTGTTGAGTAATTCTTTTATGGTCTTTATTAAAAAAAAAGGACATATTTAATTTGAATTTACAATCGTTATCTGTCATCTTAATTAAAAATTGATATTTTTTCATGTTTTCATATCTTGAAAGAATTGCCATCTTTTCTTTCAAGAAGGCAGTGAAATTTTATTAACTATTACTAACACCTCTCAGTCAACAAATAATAAAGATCGCAATTAGGACTCAAGGCTACCTTTAGATAGCTATCCAATTCATGCATGCATTAGCCTTCCTTGAGATTAAATGAAAAGGAAAGAACAAAAAAAAAAAAAAAAAAAAAGAGAAGGAAAATTCATGAGAGATCTAATGTCATCTATCTCAATATCAACATGTTCCCATGTCCTTCATTTTGCAATAAGAACTCCTTCCCTCACTGCAGTGGTCTCTACAAGTAATACATCCTTCATACCAATATACCTAGTCATAGCCTCCAACAAATTTCCAAATGAGTTCCTACATACAACTCCAATAGCTGCAGCTTTAGATTATTAATACATAGCCCCATAAAAATTAATTTTAATGCAATCATGGAATGGTATTGTAAAACATTTAATTTGTTGATTATCCCCCTAAACTTGATTTGATACCTTTTTTTTTTCTTTTGTTTAAGCCATAATTAGATGATCTTCTTTATTGTTTATCACAATGATGATTTGCAGAATTGCCATTTTCTTCTCTTCAGAGAGGAGATTTTCAATTTTATCAAATTTCTATTCTAGCAAATCTTCATTAATAATTTCTTCAACCTTTAAATGTTTAAAATCATCATCAAGCACCTTACGTGCAATCTGTATCTACAAAGGGATAAAATCTAAAGGATATTCCAATCCTTAACTTTATTCACTCTCCCAATTGCCTACAATAATTATTCAGCTAGGTCATCTCTCCCTTCTAGTAAACTTTGCCACAACAAGATGCCCTGCCTCCTTTCCTAGCCCTGAGAAAATCATCATTAAAAAATTATATATTTTGAAAAAACCAAACTTTAAAAGGCCCAACCCATATACTTTAGGAAAAAGAAGGTATTTTAAGCAAATTTAGGAAGATTCCAAGAACTCAAACACTCTCACACAAGAAGATTGAAAATTTCCTAAATTATAGATTCCCTTTCCTATTTTGAAGAGTTCACTTGCCCAAATTAAAGAAGCTTTCCTGGTTTAGAGAGAAATCTTCTAATATTGGCCATGGAGGAGCATAATAAAAGGGAAAGGTTAGAAATTTTCAAGAGCCATTCATAATCCATGAATTTATTTTCAATATCTAAGAAAGTCAAGATCTAGTGTCATGATCCTAATAGGGGGTCTAGAAGAGTTACTCTAAGGTTGTCATATCACATGTATATCTATAATATGAAAACTATATTACAAGCTAAAGATTGCAAGACTTTATTTAGTTACCTAGTTTTTATATAAAGAATACTATATAAACCAATACTCCATAGTTCCCTAGAAGCAAAAGAATTGGTAGCCCCTACTAAAAGTAGTAAAATTGGGTAATACGATCATAAAGGATAGAGTTCTAAATAATTGTATGGTTAATCTAATCCATGTTCTATGTTTATCTTACATGCAACTTATTTATCATCAAGGAGTTTAATAAATGAGCACTTTTCACTTAAAATTAGCCCATTTTCTAGCGTGCACTAAAACTGCAAAAGAACTATAGGGGTGTAAGCAAAGCCATGACTCAGTGAGTTATCTCACACAACAACACGTCAAGCAAATCCATGCAAGTTTTATTAAATAAACAGATGCAATGTTATAACCAAACGTATGAAATGTAATAAGCATACTTGGTTGTCTAGAATCCAAGTATGGTATGGATTTGCACCCTTCAATATCAGAGTTTCAAAAACACTATCATGTCACCAGTACTTAGTAAACTAAGGTATGGGGTTTCAATAGAATATAAGGTACCTTCTATAATTAAAATCTTTTTTAAACTTTTCCGTAAACAAACCCCAAGGCTTAGTTTTATGAATCGTGTTGCCCTACGCAATAACCACTTCTTAGATCCTACTCAATAGATGATGTTCCCTGATGTACCACTTACTTTCCATTGGGTAGGGTGATGGTTGCACAGATAGGTACATATATGCCTTGCATGATTTTATATACACTAATACATATGTGCAATGCATACCTTATTCATTAGGGTAATCAATTAGTCATTAATCAAGTTATTTGGTGGTCAAGCAATATTCCACAGACAATCCACAATTCTATGTTATAATAACAAGTTAACAAACAATAAATGTTCATTTTCAATAAGGTTCTTTGACATGACAAAACAAAATACTAGGAACATGGGAATCCTATAACCTCATACATGACCATTTTAATATAAATATCAAAATTAAATAGTACAACTAACATTAGAACCACAAACAGTAGTAGGTCATCGAGATACTCACATTGATGAACCATAGATGGTTCAATATTATTTTGATGAGAAAATTTATTACACGAATGTCCCACAACTTAGTTGAGCTACATTTATTAAGCAAAACTTGTTTCTGATATGTTTAAGCTTTAATCTACATATATGTGTATGTTGTGTGTTTTTGTAGAGTTTGTATAAGTTTTAGCAAGAACAAATTAATATATGCATAGCCTTGGTCATGGCCTAAGCTCGAAGGCTAAATCGAGGACTCGACAAGTTTTATCCAAGGCGTGACAAGTGTAAAACCAAGGCATGATGAGAGGAACAAAACAAGTTGAATAGGCTTGGTCGTAGGTCACGTCGAGGGCTTGATGTGTTAATTGGTTAAGACACGATAAGCTCAAAATCAACACTCAATAAGCTCAAAACTTCCTACTTAGTTGAACTTTTTGTACACCCAAAACGCTACCTTAATTAACATCGTGGAATATGTTATCTTACATAGACTAATGCACCCATCGTTCCTTGGCACATGTCCTTACTTAAAGAAGGAGGGAGGGGGGGTATGTGGTGAGGACGATACGAACATTGACATAACATAACCATGTTAAGATAAAAGCTCCACAAGAAAACCACTAGTTGATTTAGGCAAATGACCAAAAGTAATGACTCATAGGGTACTTCACTTAGAGACTCTCTAACTCTAATTGAGATAGAAAGAAATTGGACAAGTTTACCTCAACCCAAATCAACCCCCCATAAACATCAATAGCAAATGCTCGAAAGCTTAACCCCTTATTATAGAAAACCCTAGGCCAAATCAAATGAAGAGATAGCGAATTAGTAGTTTGTACAATATGATATCAGAGATCACCAGAATAAAAATAAGTGAAAGATATGGAGTCACTCAATCATGGATAAGTCATCAAATTCTTTGTCAACTTCAATGCTCCAATCCTAACAACAATAGCAGTTCAATATTTTGCAATTGTAGTATGAATGTGGGGATTATCAATTGCAAGGATGGATAATAATTGTGGACAGAAATTCTACAGATGTGCGAGGTTTAATAAGTTGTTTTTTGAAGTTATGCCTTTTTTGGATTTTTTTTCTTTATTTTTTCCTTCATTGCAAGGACGGAGAGCAATCGTAGACAAAAGTTTTTTGGGGTGTTTTTTGATTGTTACTATGGGGTACAACTTCTCTTTCGTTCTTATTTAAAGTACAATTTCTCTTTTCATTGTCTCAATTTCTTTTGAGGGTTATCTATTATCTTTGCTTTTATTATTTTTACTAGGATTAGTTGGTAATTAACTCGCCTTTCTTCATCTCTTCCATGGTTGGGTTAGTCAAGTGTAGTCCTTATTTTCTATAATTTACAACCACATGACAGGTATCTATTAGTTAATTGTTCCACATGGGATGATGGAAGCGATGATGTTAACTAGGATAGTGTTTAGGGGTACAAAAATTCAATTTGATATATAATTAGACTTTTTTAAAGTTAACGTACCTAATTTACTTTTTCCGTAAAAGTTCGAATACCAAATTTGAGTTTTTCCCAAAAAAAAGAAAAAGACCACGGATCAAAGAATGTTAGAGAAAATTATATCACTACTAGAAAACTAGCCTTTAGAGACAGAAAATTTGCGACGGAAAATTTCTGTCTCTAAAAAAATGAATTAGAGACAGATTTGCGACGGATTTATGATGACATGAATTATGAATAATCTTCTAATTTTTATATGCTTTTGCGACGAATTACACATTGATTTGCGAAAAATTTTTCCGTTGCAAATTTGTCTCTGATTTTAGAGGGAAATAAATTATTTTAGCGCTAATTTCTATTTTTTTAAATTCTGTTGCAAATTTGTCTCTAAACTAAATTATTACATATATGTATATATAAATAATTATTTTTAAAATTTATTTTAAATTATACATATGTAATATAATATATATAAATGTGCATTATATAATAAGGACATATATTATATTTGTAAATTAATTTTATTATATAATAACTATAATATGTATAATCATTTGTTATTTACAACTAATTATATATATTTATTTATAATATATTTAACATTACATTACATATTATATATAATAAAGTATAAATTAAAAATAGTACTTAAAACATAAATATTATATTTATATCTTATTATATATTCTTTTACATAATAACTTATATAAAAACTCAAATTATACAACTTAATAAAATAGTGTATAATAATAATATAATATGTTATATGCAAGTAATATCATAAAATACTAATTAAAAATAAAGTATATTTCAATAATAATATATTTAAAATAAAATAATTAATATAAAATGTAAACTTAGTATATTTAAACATATACAAATATATAAATAATATATTATATTTAATAATATATTAATAAAAATATTATTATTATTTATAATTTTTATTATATATTTATTATGACTATTCATATATTTTTTAACATAAAAAAATTTATTATATATATCTTACATAATTTATATTTACATACTATATTTTATTTAAAATATAATAACATATTTGGGGAAAAAATTAATATACTATGTAAAAATATAGTATATTTAAGTAATAAAATATGTAATATATCATAATTAGTTAAATATATTTAAATTGGTATTATATATTATTTTATTAATATAATAATGAAAAATATATTTTTATATTGTTTACATTATATTATAATTTATTAAGTGCAACAAAAATGAAATAAAAAAATAAACACATTAATTAAAAATATACAATTTATTAATTTAATATAAAATATTAAATAACTAATGTAAAAAGTATAATTATATAATATATCATTAAATATATATATAAATTTATATGTATAACATTATTTATATGTAAAGACCCGCCCACTAACCCAATTATTAAGTGTGCCAAATCTCCCGACCACGCATAATACCCAAATATTAGGAACAATATTCAAGTATTATACGTAAGGTCGTCTTAAAAAGAGATGTTTGTAATGACTACCTGTTTAAAATAGATATAACATTCATATGCTTTGAATGAAAACATTACCACTACATAGGTAGTGGTACATTAACTATATACAAACCATACATAATATATTTACACATTACAACTTCATTAGAAACATATAAACATAGAAATCCTACTTACAACCCAACTATATTACAAATACACTTCAACACAAATTACATTCCAAGGCTTAACAAACAAGCCTGAACACTTCAAAAAGAAATTTTCATCAAAAGGAACCCTAAGCATATACTAGGCCTCTCTCCTAGTCATCCGTAGGGTCTTCCCAATCAGTCCCATATCCCATATCGTCATAGAGCTCGTCATCAAAGTCACCTGCAAGATAGCAGCGTGAGCCAAAGGCCCAGTACACAATAATGCAAACAAATACATATGCAATGCTCACTTAACTAAATACAATTCAATAAATCAATACAACTTCATTATCTTTTAGTTAAGTGAATAGAACAACACTGGAGTATTCAAACTCCGATTCAAGATTGGGAATTCTGGGGGTCCTGAGTAACAGCAGCTGCTCAGGGGGTTGATATAGATAGACCGGATACCTATATCTCCTATATCTAACCGATAGAGAACAATAGCTTCATCTAGGGTTCACACTCCTTTATATAATCCACTTATCCCGGTCTATAATATCAATTAGTTCAACGGTCCCATACCCGTGAACTAAGACATATTATTTCCTTCCGAGCCTAAGTAGAGGATATACCGATACAGTTAACCCTATTAGCTACCCACTTAGCCAATAAAAGAAACCACCATTGCATCATGGTGAACCATTGCATCATGGATTTGAGTCATTGCATCATGACAAAAGATTGGGCTAAGCGCCTAGACTACCGTGCCATTGCATCATGACAAGGTTGTCGCTCCCCGGATCCGGATTCAACGACGTAAAGCACACCCAATTTCAATATCTTTTTATTAATTTTGATTAAGGTCAAATTGGTATATGCCTATCCTAAGCAACAATCAATCAAAGTATTGTGTACCTGTACTAGCTCGAGAATCAATGGAAATAACCGAAAGGGGATCAATCACTGTAAAAGAAGTAATTACAAACTCACACTTAGTTCAAGTATATATTCATCAAATCTCAAGTATAATCATCCAAAGAAATTCAAATAAATCATTACAACATCATCACATAGCATTTAGTTATCATATATTATCATGCAATACTCAACAAACACTTAAATGATCATTTATCAAGCTTGGGAGAATTTTTAACAACCAATTATAAGTTTTAAACTTTGTTTGAAAAGTATATCAGTTGAAAAGAACTAAAATTTAAGCATTATTACTATTAAAATTTGTAAAAACTTAAAACATGAAAGTTGTAGATCTCTTTTTAAGCTTTCCAACGCAACTTGAATCACCTCAATCGGAGATCGGATGAAAAAGTTACGGCTAAAATACAAAGAGCTGCGAAACAGGGGAAAGTCTACACGACCGGGTACACGACCCGTGTACCGAGGCCGTGTTGAGTAAAAAAAATGACCCGAGAGCAACTTTTAAGATTTCAAGGCCTACACGACCATACACAGGCTGTGTACCGAGGCCGTGTTGAGTAAAAAAAATGACCCGAGAGCAACTTTTAAGATTTCAAGGCCTACACGACCATGTACACAGGCTGTGTACACTGGAGCGAAAAAATGACGAAATCCCCTGTTTTCAAAATGCATTTTACACTTCTTAAAATTCTTTAAACTCATTCCAAAGTTCCTCATAGCTTGTTATATGATCAATATAACATTCAAACAACATAAACTTCAACTTTAAACATCAAACAAGTTCAAACACCTCTCTACAAGAATCAAACTCTTCTTCATCAACTTCCACCAACCCTAGCACACTTCAAACAATTCTAATACTCATCATACTTCAACACTTCAATTCCAAACCACATGAAAGCCTACTATAACCTATCTACAACAACTCAAGCATTCTAAACTTTCCCAACAACTCTACAACACTTCAACAAGAATTTAATATACCAATTACTCATATTACACACACATGCATATTTCATGGATCAAGGGGAAAACAAAGCATCTTAAACATCAAATAAACTTACCTCAATGTATATATAAGGCTTGGGGAAGGATTTTTGGTGTGTTGAGTCCAAGATAAGTTGATTTGGGTCTTGAAAATTTTTGGGCTCCTTGAGTTACGAATTTTCTCTTTCTTTGTTCTGTTTTGGGTTATCTCAAGCTTCAATTAGACCTTGATGTTTATCTAAATGATGTTGACTTTTGAGGAGGGCAGATTTGGAAAGGCTTGGGCCTTATTTGGGCTTAATTATGGACTTGAGTTTGGGCTTGAATGGGCTTTAAAAATTCTGCTATGTTTAGAATTTTATTTAAGCCTAAAACAAGCTTAAATTCAACACATATAATTCATTACAATAACAATTAACACTAACATGATAATTTCTAACATGAATAAACTATCAACCTAGATATATTTACCATAGTTTATATCTAACCACATATGTTATAACACACCCAACATTGCAAACACACTAATCCACTTAAACACATACACACATATAATTATCAAATTTAGCATGCATTAATATATATAAATTATGGCTATTTCATTATATTTACATAATAATATCATATTAAAAAATATATTAATATATCTATAAAAAAAATATAATATACTATAAAATATATATAAATATATATAATTTAAAATAATTATTATAAAATGTAAACATTGTATATATTAATAATTATATATTATTTTAATAAAATATTATGAAAAATCCTTAATAAATATGTAAAGTGAAATTATAAAATAAAAAAAATAAAAAATATAAAAGATATATAAAATGTTTTATAGTTATAATATTGTAAATTGTGGTATCTCTTAAATAAACATAGTGGAACTTTACTCATGAAGATACGAATTGGTTTATTGGTTTAGTGCTTATGAAAACTTCAATGTTAAGTGTGCTTAGTTGTAGCATTCTATGATGGGTGACCTCCTGGGAAGGATAAATAAGAGGCAAATGTGTATTTTTTTAATAATTTGTCTTAGAATCAGAGACAAATTTGAGACGGAATAATTTTATTTAGTATTTACTAATTGGATATTTAAAAATAACTAATTATAAAACAGAGACAAATTTGCGACAGAAATTCCGTAGCAAATTTGCGACGGAAAATAAATCTGTCTCTAAAAGAATTAGCGACGATGATTTTTGAAACAGAAATTTGCAACGGAAATTCTGTCTCTGAAAGTCTTTAGAAACAGATTTTTCACTTTTAGAGACAGAATTTTTTGTCTCTAAAGCCAAAACTTTTTTGTAGTGTATGATCTTATTTCTTGGATTCATAAGGGATTATTAAGAGGAAAGAATTTGTTATAGGTAATATTTTGTTTGTAAGATTTGACAAGCCTGCAATTAAAAAATAATAAAATTCATTAGTGATGCACCTTAATGCTTAAGTTAGTAGGGGTCATGAGAGAAACACTAGCCACATAGAATTGTTTTGGACTCTAGATTTGTCTGCTATTTATAAAAATAGTCATACTTGAATGGGACCCACAGAAGACTTCTATTATTTGGTGTTGTCCTTAAATAGCAACAAAGTTGGACTTAGTGGGGGTAGTCATTGTCTTTCATAATTGTGTTTTAAAGGTGTGATCTCTTTATTTTTTTTTTAATTTATTTATAATTTTATCGATATAACAGTAATTTTACTTTATATCTTATTTTATCTGTACTTAAGATTTCCTTTGCTTTTCTCTCTCTTTATCCAAACATATAAAAAAGTTAAATCCTTGGTTACTTTTTCCCCTACCCTGTATGCTTCTATCCCATATTCTTTTCTTTATAGTTCCTATCCACGCAGCGTAACAAATCAAGACTTTTCACCCAAAAAAATAAAAAAATATATAAAAATACAAATAAAAATAAAAATCAGGACTTTTGAGTTTTTCATAACTACGTGAGATGAACCTGGACTAGTAGTACACACACGGATGCCAAATTATCTATTTTGCCGTTTCCAATAAAGGGGATGCATATTGTATGGTTCAGAATTCCACTGAGAGGATACTAGTAGTAAATTCATATGCTTCTTTTCTTTCATCATTCATAGAGCATTTTTCTATCATTTTCAAGTGGATGTATATCAACAAATCGATACCAATAAAAAATAATAATTTTGCTAATAAATTGATCAAAGAGAAAATATCTGATATAGATATGATACATGTGATAATCCAACAATCTAGACAAATCATTAGTCAAGAGTAACGCTATAATTGGTTGATAGGAATAAATTTGGTTGAAGAAAATGTCTATTATATATAATATTTGTATGATAAAGAATCCTAACTCCATTCTTTCAGTAGATGAATTGTTTTTTTTTTTATGAAAAAAATATTTTTTTAAATACCTGAAATCATAAAATAAAGAAATTATTATTTCTTTTTGGTCTTATTCCATTTTAGTGAATTAAATGTGACATAAGGAAAGATGCAATTATGATACATGTGTCTAATCAATATGGTAATGTAGTTAAACAATATAAGGAAACATTAATTTATGGAAAGATTGAAATTTGAAAATTCTATGTTATTATATTTTGTTTTTAATGGGATTGGTCCAATAAGCATGATCGTACAATTAGAATTCTTAATATATTATGTTTGCATTATAGGATAATAGTTAAGTGGATTATAAATGCTTGGGTGGAGTAATAGGATGAATATAGAAACGATTAAATTACAATTATGATATTATAGCTCTGACAGTTTAATTTTGTAAATTTAAAAATACCTTTACCCAGCTTTAATTTTATTGTTAATATAATACTTAGAGAAAAACTAGTTTAATTTTTTAGGAAACTAATGTCTTTTTAAACATATATTACTATAAGTCCAAAAAAAAAAAAACATATATTACATATAAATGAAACAAAAGCAGTTAACTTTAGGAATTTTCATATGATGAAGACTAAATTTATTGATAGAAGAAGATTTCTACGTATATATTAATATCCTCTAGAAAGCGTAATACTTCCGGCTCTCTATCCTTGATCATCAGCTGCTGCAAGTAATTACTTTTTGATAGTTGAGACTTGAGACCCGTAACGAAGACTCCGTTGCTTTTTCTTCATTGTATTACTTTTCTGCTGAACGGTTATTTTATTTTAATTTATTTCTCAATATTGTTTTGTCACGTTTTCCTCACAGGCTGTACTGTATTGACGAGAGGCCATTCCGGCAAATTATCGAAATATTCAACTCATTCTATAAGTAATTAATATAAAAGAAATGTTAATAATTCAATCAAATATGAATATGAGCTGTTTAATAAGTTATTGGCCATCTTAAAAAAAAAATTGTATTCATAATTATTAAAATCACCATTTTACTTATATGATTTTATAAGTTTATGATTTTATAAGTTTTTCTAAGTTGACTTTTTATGGAATTATTTTTTTTAAATCTTATAATTTCAACCGAGTCTCATATAACTCGATAAAATTTACGTTTCAATCAAGTTTATGGATTTTATCTATTTAAGTCAAATAGGCTAAAATATAAAAAACACAAAATATTTTTACTAGTTTATTAACTATTAAAATAATATATCTTTCTTATCAGACTTCAACTTTATTTTCGCACACTTTATCTATCTCTTTTTCTTCTTTCATCCATCTTCTTATATTTATAAAATCTATTTAAGTCAAGTTATAACTCTAAAATTTACAATAAACTTATTTATTTTATTCATATAATTAATTAAGATAAATTGAAAATTTTATTCTTCTTCGATTCATAACTTTTTTGAAACAAAATGATAGAAAAAACTTTATTTTGACTAACTTGCTTTTTTGTTTAATGTTTGTTATATTATAAATTAAATGTTATTATGAAAATATACCTTTAACTTTTTAATATTTTTATATCCATTATGTATTTTTAGTTTTTTATAATTTGAATAAGCACGATTGATTAGTTATTTTATGGACACATAGCCAGGCATGGCGCCATAAGGTGGATATTAGACATGTGCTGTAGTCGGTCAGGCCCGTGAAAATAGATACTTTCTTCAATTTGGTATCGATTGCCCAAGTCATCCTAAATTCGGCCTCATTTCACACATAGACAGGCATGGCGCCCCAAGGTGGATATTGGACATGTGCTATTGGTCGAAAATGGACACTTTTTCCAATTAGGTATTAATTGACCAGGCCGTACTAATAAATAGTATTCTGTTTCGGCGAAGTTGTTTGATCGATGTTATTACAATGTTCACGGCACTAAAGGTTTCTCAACTTTACCATTTAAGCAAATTACTACACGAAATTTAAAATTTTATATTTTTAGTGTCTTTATTTTTACTTTTTTAACAGTATTAGTGTCTAAAAAGATACAAAAAATATAAAATTTAAAAGTTTGGACATTAATTTGCCTAACTTATAAAGTTGAGACACATATGGTGCCTTTATTCCATGTCCAGTAATATACATATGACAAAATTTTGAAATGTGAGTTTTTTAAAACCGTCTTCTTTTACGAATATTTATCAAAATAACATTGAGGTCTGCTCGTCATTTATCTGTATATGTCTTGACAAATCTTATTTGGATAAATTACATCAAAAGGTATCAACGTTCGAGAGCAAATTCATTTAAGAGATCAATGTTTTAAGTAGTTAAAAAGACATCAACGTTTAAGGGATAAGTTCATTTAAGGTATCAATGTTTTGAGTAGTTAAAAAATACATTAACGTTTGTTAAAGTGAGTCAAATAAGCAATTAATAATTGATCATTGATGAAAAATTAAAAGATTAATTGAAAATTTATTCAAAAGCCGATACCTCAAATAAACTTCAAAACATTAGTACATTATTTTGATACAATTTATCTAACGTTGATATTTTTTTTAACCATTTAAAACGTTAATAACTCAAATGAACTTACTTCCAAACGTTGATATACTCTAATGTAATTTACCCAATCTTTTTCCCTTTGTTTTGTATTGGAGATCCAAACATGTCTAGTGTTAGTATGAATAAATAAAATTTCAATTTTGAGTGACATATATAATCACATGTAAAAGGATTCTTAGGGTCAGTTTGCATTATCTGATTTTCTTCTGTGTCCAATATGTATTTGTATTTTATTTGTATATGGTCTATTTAATCAGTTTATGAATAAAAATATCTATTTTTTTCATTTGAATTATTTATTTATTAATAAATAATCTATTTGAAAACGATAAAAATAAAATATAACAAAATAATTAGATAAAAGATAAAACACACTGAGCCTTAAAATAGTGCAGTATATTTACCAAATTCTAACGTCTACGATAACAGCTATTGGATGTTTTTTCTTTTTTCCACGTTAGTATATCCTTGCAGACAAAAACACTTTGGGGCCAGCTCTATTTGGGGACCTTTGAAATATGACAAAAGTTTGATTTCAGGAACCCGTATATAAAGGACGACTGTATCATCATTCTTCACACACCAATATTCGTCAAAAGTAGCCATGAAAGAGTGTTTCACTTTCCTAAGACCTAAGAAACTGTACGGCACAATCAGTTGTTGTCTCAATAAAACTGGCATAACAGATCAAACCCAGAATCAAGCCCAGGTACAAAATCATCAAACCCAATGTGATGTGTTTATAAGCCACCGAGGAGTTGATACAAAGCGAAGTTTAGCAGTTTTGCTACATGACAACCTTAGTGTAAAACATCAAATCCCCGCTTTTCTTGATTACAAAACCATGAAACCTGGTGATAAATTGTCTGAAATGATCGACTCTACAATACGTGAATGTAAAATAGGTGTGATCCTATTCTCACCTAGGTATTGTGAATCCTATTATTGCCTTGATGAGCTTGCTCTATTAGTGGAGATGAAGAAGAAGTTGATACCAATTTTTTGCGATGTGGATGTTGAACAACTTCAGATAATGGATGATGGAGTGGATTATGACACCAAAGATGTAGAAAGATTTCGTTGTGCTCTGGAGGAAGCAAAGCGCATTGTTGGAATTCAATTCAACAGCTTACAGGAGTAAGTAAGATTCCATTTTCTTAGAATGTGACAATATCAATTTTACAAAATAGGTTACGGGTTTAGGTCCCCTCTATTTCTCTTAATTTATATTGTTGAATTTATAACAATATTGTAACGTGATCTTAACGGGACAAACTTAAGAAAGGATTAAAATTCATATTAATGTTATTGGTTAGGTCGATGGTCAGCCCTATCATTAACCTCTGGAATTTTTGGATAAATAGCATTTTTCATACAGTTCTCCATAAACGTAATGCTATATATATGTGTGTCTGTGTGTGTATTAGGTTGATAAACTAAAAATTTCCGGAGTGTAGAAAGTCTAAAGATAATCTGTCCTTGATTTTACGTAGAAAATGGTGTGAAATTGTTTCATTAGAGACCTTTTTCCCCTTTTTCTTTTTTATTTTTTCAATGGTAACTAAGAGTAGGTCCGATTGATGGATATTAGGTGATGACTTTTGTAGTGGCACGTAGTTGTTTCAGGGAGTATTTGGATTGTCTTGTTTTCATTTAAATCTTTATTTGATATGTGTTTGATTTGTATCTATTCTATTTGATATATTCATAAGTAAAAAATATATTTTTATTCAATATATGTTTCTTAAGAAATAATTTGAATCAAAATGATGATGTGCCATCAACACACTAACAAACCAAATAAAATCTAAAGATAGTGATTAGCTAAAGCAAATATGATTAGCAATGTGCTTGGTTCAATTGAATACAATAAAATCGAGGAAAAGAAAAAGTTTTAATTTGTTTTATGATAATCAAGGACATTGTCAAAACAAAGATTATAATGTGTATGAGATAACAACTACTTTAATAAAGATAGAAAATAAAATTGCTTATCTATTTATGCTATATAGGATAGATGGCATTTGTTATATAAATTTTTCAGATCCAAATACGAAAATAATTACTTAGAGCATAACATTCTAGGATCTTTAGTCTTTAACATAGGATTTCTATGTCAAGCACCTCACCTTTTGAAATCCCATGAATTGAGAAGATTCCTTAAACTTTTTGGAATCTTTTGCAAAGATGTAAAAAGTAAGGTCTTTTCATTATTTATTATTATTTTTTATTTTGTTAAGTATACTATTCAAAAGTATACAAGATCCATAAAACTTAAAAATATTGGTGAAAATTAAAAAAAAATTCTTAAAATCCTATTTAGCATAGAGATCCTATTGGACGTGATGATGGAAATCGGAATTGCCTGCGCCAAAAGTTTTATCTAGATGTACGCTGACTTAATTCATTGACAATATCTGTGTGTTTGACAATTGCGTTCATTTTATTTAGGAATATATTGTATGAAGAGTTTTATTAATCAGTCACTAATTTGTCTTACCTTTCATTGAATGCAGTGATTGGTTGCAGTTACTTGAAGATGTTTCAGATTCAATCATACGAAATTTATAAGATTTATATACATGGTACATGTTATTTTATTTAGATCAAATGCTAGCTAAAAAGTTTATTATTTGTAAAAACCTATTTTAATTTTGCGGCCTGAATGAATACGGAATTTACATCCACAATTTTTTGTCAAAGTTGTACTTGGACCGTTGAACTTTCGCATCTTGTTGTACTATTTATTTCTTCGCTGTCCACTTTATCGAATTTGTTGTCCTAGCTTCTACTGTTCCTCCGCTTTCGTAATCGTATCTGTTATCGTCCCCACTTGATTGGATGGTCTCTCTTTATATTATTTTTTTGGAAGATAAAATTTTTCTAGAAAAAATGAGGTAGAAGAAAAATTGATCAAGACTTACATAAATAAAGAAATAGATGAAAAATTAGAATTACAAATAACAAATATAAGAATTAAGGTAAGATTCATAGTAGATACTGAGATTCATAGTAGATACTGAAGTTTTAGAAACAGAAGCCCTTATAGATACAGGATGTACAAATAATATTATAGATAAAAAGATAGTAAAAAAAAAAATGGGTTATAGAAATGTATAAAAGCTGAACAAATGGATGAAAAACTTTTCGAATATTGTGAGATACTTACAGATCACTCTATAGAAGTAGAAACTGCAGACGGATGGAATTACAGATTTTGGAGTTCTAGAATTTATGTAAGAGACATGACTTTAAGAAAACATGTGTGCATACTAGGATTACAGTTTATCGTAAATGATAGACTAGGCATGATAATTACTAGAAAAGGAGTTACCTTTGTAACAGGAGAAACACCTAGAATTACAAATAATTGCAAGTGTGATAAGACAAGAACCTGTAAAGTAAAGAAAACGAAAATAACAAAGGAAGAAAACAAAAAGAAAAAAATAAATTAGAAAATATGTAGATGAAGACTTGTTTACATAATTCTTAGAAAATTATGATAAGCTAGAGATAGAAACTAAATGTGTAAATTACAATTTCATTTACAATCTAATAGAAATAGGGCGTACAGAAATAGATACAATTTTAAGCAAATTAGAAAAAGAAGAAATAATTGGAAATAATCCAACAAAGTTTTGGGATAGAAATAAAATAGAATGTGAATTAAAAATAATAAATCCAGATATAGAAATAAAAAGCCAAACAAATAGTATGTGATAACATAGATAGGGAAGCATTTAAAATACATATTAATGAATTACTAAAGTTATGAGTCATAAGAAGGTCAGAAAGTCCACACCGAAGTCTAGCTTTTATAGTAAAAAAAATATAGTGAAATAGTAAGAGGTAAAAGTAGAATGGTAATAAATTACAGAAAATTAAATAACAATACTGAGACAGATGCTTACAATATACCAGACAAAACAGATTTACTAAACAGAATACATGATTGTAATATTTTTAGTAAATTTGATTGCAAGTCAGGATTTTGGTAAATAAAAATGAAAAAGGATTCCATACCATGGACAGCCTTTACTTGTCCTTTAGGACATTTCGAATGGCTAGTTATGCCTTTTGGACTAAAAAATGGACCAGCAATTTTTCAGAGAAAGATGGAATCAATTTTTGATAAATACCCTTTTGTTTGTATATATATAGATGATATTTTGATGTTTTCAAAAAATGAGAAGGAACATACTGCTTATTTAAAGCAAATACTTACAGAATTCCAAAATAATGGGATAATTGTTCGCCAAAAGAAGATACAGTTTTACAGAAAAAACATAGAATTTTTAGGAGTAGAAATAGGAAATGGGAAAATAAAACTACAGCAATATATAACTAAAAAGGTTTTAGAATTTACAGAAATAACTGACAAGAAAAAATTACAACAATTTTTAGGACTTGTTAATTATGCCAGACCTTTCATTAAAAATTTAGGAAAGTACACTAAATTACTTTACAAAAAGACCCATACTTTTACAAAACTAGACAACACAGAATTACAGCTAATAGAAGAAATAAAATTGTTAGTCAACAAATTACCAGAATTAAAATTACCTTTAGATACAGATTTTTTAGTTGTAGAATCAGATGGTTGTGAAAATGGATGGGGAGCTGTTTTAATTAAAAAACTTCATAAATACTCTTTAAAGAGAGAGATGAAGAAATCTGTAGATATAATAGTGGAAAATTTAAAGAAAAAGGACTTAAAAGTAGTATAGATATGGAATTAATGGCAGTTATATATGGTTTAAATTCTTTTAGATTATTTTTACTAAATAAAAAGAAAATAGTAGTCAGAACAGATCGTGAAGCTATAGTAAAATTTTATAAAAAGAAAAACGAAAAAAGCATGTCACAAAAAGGATGGATTAAATTTATTGATGTACTGATTAATAGAGGATATAATGTTAATTTTGAACATATAAAAGGAAAAGATAATGATTTAGCTGATCTTCTGAGCAGGTACATCAACAATGGATAGCAGTACAAGACTCTCAATGACTTACAGAAGAAAAAGAGTTACAATCATTTCAATATGGCTAATCCTTACAGAAAGGCCAGTCCTCTCAGTTTTTATCTCAAACCTCACAATTCTCCTCTAAAAACCTTTTTTTTTCCTTACAGACTACCTTTTCCTATAATGCTTGCACCTTTTCAAAAGAAGATAAGACCTACTAGAAACGAGTTAATGAAAAATTACTTCCCTCCAATTGGAAAAATGATGTTTGGAGACGTTGAATTACTTGTACCTGATCAAAACCCCAAAAACACATAAACCTTTAGATATTCCAAGGTTGATACTACAAAAATTACTGTTGAACAAAAAACATTGATAGATGCTGTTTGGGCATTAAAAACCCTGCATAAAAACAAAGTAAGAGTGTGTTTAGCATTACTTAATTACATGGGGAACATAAATACTGAATTACAGACCCATACTGAATTTACTAGAGCACATGTACACATGACAAGAAATAAAAATGTGAATATTTACTGTTATGCTATCATAAGGGGATTTAATCCTGGAATTTATAAAACTTGGGCTTATGCTAAGGGTCCAATTGAAAATTACATTAGACCAGTTTGGCAAGGATGTTTTTCCCTACAACAAGCTATTGAGTTACTGGAAACTGAACTTGGACATAGTGACTTTGGAGTTGAACCTTGTTTAGCCTCAGAATTCAAAACAGCAAGAGATACTGAATTACTGAAAGTAAAGAAAGAAAAAATAGAAAAATGGCAGACTTATAGACAACTTAATCCCAGATATTTCTTACAATTTAATTTGGACAAAGAAGAAGCCTATGAGATAACAAGAAGTAGCCTTTTCTTCAAAAGAATGAATTTTGTTGAAAAACTACCTAAAAAAGCTAGATCAAAAGTTTCTTCTTCTGCATGTAAAAATTTTTGGAAATCTTTTTTAACATTTCAAAAATATGCAACACTAGTAGCAAAAGATGATTACAGATTTACATGTGACTACCATTACAATCATAAAGAAGAACTTGATTACAGTATTTACAAGATGAACATTAACCTGGACACTTTTGATCCCTTGTATATTGAGAAAGGATGCGAATTTACAGAACAAACTCTCCTTGATTATGAAATATTAAATTTTGTTTATGGAAATCCTGAAAATTTTATAAACTCTGAATTTGGATCTACAATTAAGGAAGTTATTTGTACAATCAAAGGAGAAATGAACAATTGTGAAAAAAGTAAAAACTTACTGATAAAAATGAAAATTAACAGTATTCCTCCAGAATGGCTTTTTTATGATATAAGACCTGCTAGTCATAATATAATAATAGATGGAGTTTACAAAATTACTTATCCATCTCAAGAATTAAAATTATGTGAAAAATCAATAGAGTTACAAGTAGAAAACTGGATCGCACATTCTATTGCTAATGCAACCATGCCACCACCTGAAGAAAACTACTTGATTTACCAATCCCAGATTTATAACATTTTTTCATCCCATAACATGATAATATGGAGGAGCATAGATACCAAATTAACTTCAAAAATCGAGGCTTGTGAAGAAGACACCTCAATCATGGAAGAAATTGACCAATACGGAAAAGTTGAAGACCAGAATTCATGACATGACATTCCAACAGAAGTTACAGACAACCAGAACTGACAGGAAAAACAGTCCTAAACAGTTCTAAACAGTTGTAAATAGTTATTTTCCTTTTCTGCCCTTTCTTATATTTTGTGTATACCCTTTTTACCCTTGTAAAGATAGATAACTGAAATCTTGAAAACAAGAAAGATCCTGCCACTCAGTTATTCTATAAATAGGCTCTCTCTTAGCTAAGAGGACACACGGAAAACCAAAAAAGAAAAAAAACAGAAGCACCACACTCTCTCCCACTTAGAATTACTCCCTTACTCTCAGCATTACTCCTGTACTACTTCCCTTGTATTACTTCCATAATCAATAAAGTTCCTTTCGGGCTAAGCAAAAGGAAAAGTGCTGTGTTCATTTGCATATTATTCTGCTATTTATCATCTTATTATCATCTATCTTTTATGTTCTTGTTATCAATATTCGATCCTCATATTGCTCTAAAAATAAAAACCTATTACTTTAGTAATATCTATCCATTTGACCATTTATGAGATAATTAAGTGAAAAAAAAAAATCATCAGTTGTATTTATACTTTAAAAGGATAAAGTCAACACACTCGTCTTTCATTTAACTAGTTTAAAACTTTAATATTTATAATTTAAATATTATATATATTTATATAATAGTACCACACAATGAGTTAAACTTAATAATATTCCTTTTGTAATGCATTGTTAATTGTTTGGATTGGCCACACCAGATAAAATAATTAGATCTGATTTGGAATGTTTAGAGATTTTTTAATTAATATATTTAAAATAAGTTTGCTCATATAAATATCTGCTCATTTCACATATATCAATTGACTAGAATATTTTTAAACTTCTAGAATATTTCTAATTCACCAAGCCGAGCTACAAAGTCCTATACCCTTTACACTACTTTTAAAGCCTATGTTTTTTATGGCAAAAATCCAACCAATTTGAACCCAATCTAGTTGTCAATGTAGAGTGTTTGTCCTGTAATCTCGTTTCAGCTTTTAACCTAAATATTGTTTAAGACAAAGACCTTTCTCTAGTAGATCATCTATACCATCCATCATAGAATTACGACAATCTATTATCAAACACTCACTCGTGAATATTTACTATTAACATTGCTCGAGTAAGACACATATCAAAATACATAAACACAAAAGACTAAAACCTACAAACCATCTAGAATCACAAGTACAACTTTAAAATATTCTTATAATAACTAAATCTTTAATAGTCATTACATTATTCTTGAAAAGCAACAACCGATAGAAGTAAACTCAAATCTATAAATCCTCAATCATGAGAGTGGCAAAATAGACTTCCATTACTGTAAGTAGTCAACCGAATCTTTGTTTGCACAAAGCTATTCCATGTCCCACTACCAAATGGATGTCATAACTCATAAAATCTCAATAATAAACAATACTTTAAAAAATAAGAAATGAGTGGAAAACACCATGTATGGACCATTGCATACAAGCGCACATGATATCACAACACATTCAACATAACATATTTAATGCAACATACGATGGTATCATACTGACAACACATAATCACTAACTATTCATATCTAAACCATATAACAACTAAATTTTTCTATAACCAACAACAAAAACTTAATCCATTGAAACACATTAGAACTAGGCCATGAAACTGTTTTGCATATAGCAATAACATAAGCAGAAACTGGCTAAAGCCCCAACCATAAACATGAATGCAGCCTTCACAGAAATGGTAATGGGCGCAGAGCCTTTATAAAAATAATAACAGGTACGAAACCTCAGTACAATACGGGGCAAACCGTCGGTAGATAAATGATCACAAAGGCATTGCACAATGTAAGGGTGAACTCTCGGCACAATATATGGGGATGAACCCTCTGCAACCATGTCCATTAGCGGACCAAATGAAACATGTTTATTACTAAACCGCAACTAACACCAAAAATTACACTTATGCACCCAGTAGCTTCACAAACACAAATTAACCACTCATTCAGGAGATATAGGAAAGTATTAAAGAAATTTCTAGGAAAATCAATTTGAAAAAATCATGTGGGGCACGAAATAAATTTGCCAGGAAAAAAAATGCACGAGTATAATTGACTAAAATTTTCCAAAGCATTGCCTTTAATGATTCCAACGGTTCTCAAAACCCACATAATTCGAACTCGATACAATGCAACACAACAATAACATAATCATAGATCATTACTAAGGGATCGAATATCAATTAATTGTTGACCAAACCTAACAAGCATAAGCAACAAATAATAGTAGTCACATACCTGGTTTTTGCAATAAGCTATATATAATTCCTATTATAAGAATAATTAAATCAATATAAAGACTTATTTTGAAAAATGATACATCACTTGAGAACTGTTTATCTTTTCTCAAATCTTAAATTAACTCAAGATTGTCTTTAAGTTTACATTCAAGGTAAAAATAAAAAAAAAACAACCTAGAAATTATGGGCGTTGTTGATCAATTTCATGATCGAAGTTAATTGGCTGATTGGTTAATCTTTTGATTCGGTTCGACCGTCTTTTCTGGCCGATCTTCTTATATTGGTTCATCTTGTTTTTCCTCTTGTGTGTTCATATGGGTTTTCTACACATCTTTTCTCCGATGTTTTGAGTTTTCTCTCGTTCGATCATCAAACACTTACATTGTTTATACTTCATATTTAATCTCAATTTAGTTCTTTGTTCAATATTCCCTTTTAGATCGATTCCTAGCAAAATTCTTGTTTCTTCGATTACATGAACAAGTTTTCTTTAAATAATCAAAAGATTGGTTGTTAAATTCCTTACCTTGAATCAATAACTTATACCGTCTTCATTATCTTTCAAGAAATTCCTCAAAATCTATGTCAATAACCTCCGATTGTATCGTTAATACATCATGAGGAATCTATCTATTGAACAATTGAAAACTTTACAACACGATATTATTCTTGCATATCTTTAGATCTCCTTCTTCATTTTTAATTTTCTACCAATGAATTTGTTACTCACGTAATCGGTTCGAACAAAGAAAATCCACCCAAATACAAAACACGCGGGTCAGATCTACCAAGGGTCCAAAGTATAAAAACTAAGCAACCCGAAGATACTAACCCTAATTCCTTGCCCGCATAACAGATACGTAAAAATACTCTCTCTTAACAACTCTCTCTCTCTTATTTCTTTGTGAATCTAACCCTAAAATTTTAACTTATTCTGTTAATTTTGCAGGTGAACGATTATGTGTTTGAGATTCTTTCGAGCAAGTCTCCAGCTCCTGATACTACTTGGAATATGCTAAAACAGGGTAATCCACCCTTTTCTGTTATGCATGTATTTATAGATTTACAGATCTATAGATCTGTTTACATGCTAGCTATCTAACAGTTACAAAGATGTATTTTGAATCTATCTTAGCTGTATGTTTCTATCTATAACTGTTTTTATCTATTACAAGTACAACACTATTTGTACGTTTAACTAAACAATGTGTATCTATTTTAAGAGACATAGTCTCTCAGCCAACCTGGCTGCCTCCTAAACAGTTCCAAAGATGTATTTTGAATCTATCTTAGCTGTATGTATCTTTTTATAACTGTTTTTATCTATTACAAGTACAACACTATTTGTACATTTAACTAAACAATGTGTATCTGTTTTAAGAGACATAGTCTCTCAGCCAGCCTGGCTGCCTCCTGATTCTGTTATTCGTAACAGAATTCCTTTAATTAGAATCACCCAATATGTTATCCAAACTAAGAATAGGAGTTTCTTATGGATCTCACCCTTCTTAGGGTTGATCTTCTCATTAGGTTTTAAAGTGTCTATTGTTTCACATAAAGGAAACCTTTGTACATTTATTAGAGAGTGAGCTTTATTTTTGGAAAGATAAAGTTAGGATAACTTAGGCAAGGGATGGAAATTTGATGTTGCGAGAATGTTGTCTCCATCATGTTCTGGAGAATAAATACTTGCCACGTGTCTATGAAATGATAATAACTATTTGCTTTATTTTAGGAATATTTTAATTTTTTAAATTTATTTAACACGTGTCAAGTGTTTTTATTTGTTGGGATAGGATGGAGACACTATTTTTAGGATAGCAAATATTTATCCTTAGGAAAGCGAGGTGTTGGCAATTTACTAGTTTTTCATTACTTATAAATTGTTTTTTAGGATATATTAGCATATGTACCCAGAGATTAATCGCATCTTCGGAGGAGCATGAAAAAGTGTATCATGGTTGTTGTCATCATTATCTTCATCATCATAATAATTAACCTTGTTATTTAGTCATAACCTAAATTTAGTGTATCTATTACTATTAAGTAAATCTCACTTACCCGTGTCAAAAAATACATGTTATACAGTTTTCTCTCTATAAGTAACCATCTATATAGTTTTATTTCTCTAGATCATTGCAGATATATTTTTCCTCTCCAATAATAACTGGTTACGTAATTTTCCCTATCCTGTGGTAATTGTCTCATAAATTTTTATCATTAATAATTATTTTATATTTAATTTATTTTTCTCTTTAATAATTGTTTTGTATTTAATTTAACCACCTTACTATTATGACTATTTTTTTCACATGTAGAGCAGCTACGCATCTGCTATTGTTTGATTAACCGAATGATCTAAAGGAATAGTTTCTTATAATACTAATATAATGGTGATGATATTAAGAGTTAAATCATCGGATTTTATTATCATGTTTAATATAGTAAATATTTTGTTAATGTGCCCCAAGTATAATATTAGTTTAATAATAAAGAGAGAAAATATTTGTTATATTACTTGTGATCTTTGGCATTCCCAAGGTCAATATCTAAATAAATTTATATAGCATTTATTATATAAGTAGTTATTATTAGGGTTATAAAAACTAAATAGATTCATATGCTATTCAAGTTTAACATGGTTCAATTGAGTATTGAGTTCAATCAAAATAGTTAGAGTCAAGATTGAGTTCAAGCTATATGATAGTTTATCGAGTCAAGATCAAATTTCATAATATTTAGCTTGATCAATTGAGGAACCTTATCAAATTTGAGATGAATTTAAATATTAATATTATTTTTATTAGAAAAAGTATTTTTCAATAAATTAAGAAGTTAATTTCATTTGTGGTACCTAAACTTTTTTTATTCAAACAAAAATATACTTAAACAAAATTTCATTATAAGAAAATACCTAAACTTTTTGAATCTTTTACTTAGGGTACTTATGGATGGATTCCGTCTATTTTTCTATCCATTCACTGATGTGGTAGGTTAATTGATGAAAATATTTTTTTATTCCATGGGGCTATTTTTTTTTTTAGTTCTTTAATTTTTTTTTTTTACTTTTTTTCCTTCCTTCTCTCTCTTTTTTCTTCTTCTTCTTCTCCAGAAGCCATTAATGGAGCTTGAAAGCTCCATTCCTAATCCTCATACAAAACATGGCTCCAACCTCCTTCAAATTGTATTCCTAAGATACCCATCCCACTTCTTCCTCCCTAACCAAACTTTACCTATGAAAATTTTAGTTTTTTTTTTTTCTACTTTTTTCCTTCTCTTCTTCTTCTTCTTCTTCTTCTAATCCTAACCCTAAATGAAAAAATATTGTAGACCACCCCAAATCAAAGTTAGTAATCATGAAGTGAGCATGTAATTAATTAATTAACAACTGAATTAACTTAAGTAACAAACAACTAAAAAAAAAAAAAAAGGCACGCACCATCCATGAATCTCAAACCGAAGGATGTGTGCTTCTACAAATCAAAGCTGACAATTGCTAACACAATACATTAGAAGTTACTTAAGTTATGAATCGATAGGAGGAACTAGCAGAATAATATATTATATAAAGTAATCTCGCGTAAACAATGCAGGAATGAATTTTGGCATTAGTTCTATTCCCTCCAATGCTCACTAATTGTTGTTTGTCACTCTATTGTTTTGATCCACTTTCAAATGCTACTTGTCAAATTTAAGAAAAATCTTTGCATTTTGTGAGGTTTAGATAAATGATTGATGTTAATCGTGGTATTTTAAATATAAGGAAACCTTAACCAATAATATGGTGTATTTATGCGATTGGCCTTGCCAAAGATGCCATGAAAGAAACGCCCATGAGGTTCTAGCAGTACCATATATATTGAAAATCATTAAGAAAAAGCAGATGTCTTGAAGATCCTTTTAATTCATGCAAACAATAACAAATCATTAAGAAAGTTCTCTACTTTCCTAAGATTTTGACTATGAGAAACACAAATGTGTGTTTTGTTTCCTTCGATTTTACCTATAATGAAAGGATTTTTAGAGAGAAATAATTTTGTTCAACCATGGAAGCTAGAGAGAGAGAGCATGTAGAAGAAGATATTCTGATCTAGTTCTTCATTCACACATCTCTCTAAAAAAAATCTTTATTTTTCAATTCCTCAAGAACAGACCCCAAAATCTTCCATTATTTTTTTATTTTAATGTTTGAATCAGATGATTTTGAAAACTCTAGATTTCAAAAAAAAAAAAAAAGAAGAAGAAGCAGGAAGAAGAAGAAAAAGAAGAGAGAGAGAAGAGAGAGAAGGAAAAAAAGTAAAAAATTAAAAAATTACCTACGTGAAATAAAAAATAATATTTTAATCAGTTAATTTGCCATATTAGCGAATTGGAAAAATAGGCAAAATCTGCACGTAGGTATCATGAGTAAAAAAATTTAAAAAGTTTAGGTATTTTCTTATAACAAAATTTTGTTTAAGTATATTGTTGTTAAAATAAAAATATTTAGGTACAATGAGTGAAATTATGGGTCTGTTTGGATGGTCTATTTTTTATCTGTATCTATATCTGTATCGACACGATACGTGTAAATATATTAGATTTGTATTTATATTTTATCTATATTTGATTTATTTGATCTTTTCATGGAACTACCAATTTATTTTTATTTGTATCTTTTTTATGAATAATTTATTAGAAAAAAGTTTAAAAAAAAGTGTCTGTGTCTGTATGAAAGAGCTAGCCAATCAGACCCTATAATACCCTTGAACTATACATGATGGAGCTCTGATAATACCCCTAGACGAAATAGAAAATCTAGGCAATGGAAATCCTTTTGAAAAGTTTAAATTTCTTTTTCAAAACCCTTTAAAATTGTTTTTGAAACTTTCATGAAATTCTTTCTTAAAACTCAAAAACTATTCAACAATTGAACAATTTGTTTTAAATGATCAAGATATGTTCAACAATTGAACCATATCATATATATAAAAGATCCCAAGAATATATGCATTTGATTTTTCTTTTTATAAATAACCGCTGATCAAAAGAAATAAAACAGATCCAATCTGTCTACTATTGTTTTGGACGTTTCAGATTTGCAATTCAGAATTGCTTGGGAATTTCAAACGCGCGTAAACAGATCTAATCCAGACGCACGTGGATCTTATCTAAACGTACAAACAGAACCCATTTTCACAAAACAGGCCACTGATTAGTTCGCAAAAATCAGATCCAATATTTGACGACACACAATCCATGACTTGTTCATTTTTATTTATTTATTTAATTTAACAGACGTGCAATCCACGAATTTGAAACAGTAGACGCAAAATGAAATTGGACACGCATGTAATCAGACATGGTATATATACGGACACGAAAATCAGATACACTATTCTCTAAATCCATTGAGATGCAAAAAGATGGGGATTTAATCCACAAAGTCTGATCCAATATAATACGCGAGCAACAGATTTGAAGTTTGTAGATCTGATCTGCTTTTAAATTAACATCGTACAAACAAAACCAATTCGCCCGATTACATATAACGAACATGCAAACATACTTGGATCTTATCATTTTAATTCTTTTCCATAGATCATACATATTAACATACATATATCATATGAAAAAGAATTTGATTGAAATCGCAAGTGGCTTTGAAATTGAGGATTTAGGGTTCAGATTTTTCAAAAAATATATATATTTCCACTGCTCTTTGATCCCTAAATTCCCAACACCGACAACGGTAGCAAAGGTGATAAAGCCAACAACAAGATGGTGATGATTACATTGTGATGCAGCAAGTTAGCGTAATAAAACAAGAACACCCACCGAATGTTTAAAACATATAATTGCAAAAACATGCAATTTCCAAGAGAAAAACTCTCTCAAATTGGGTTTAAAAATATATCAAATGTTCTGAATAGAAAAGACAAGCCTAAAGACTATTTATACTATCATATGAGGAAACCTTAAAGACAAATAATAAATAACAAATACAATATATGTTGGTAATAAAAGATGACAATTAATGATGGCAACAAAAGCTGAAAATTAACACTGGCAGTAAAAGCTAGCGGTCTATAATTAATGCTGATAGTTTAAAAATTCAAAAGACAAAACTATCAGCAATTTAGGTCAGCTCCATCGCTGGTGGCATATCTTCCAATGCCGATGGCATTTCTTCTAAGGCTGGCGGCATTTCTTCCAAGGCTAATGGATGAAGATTCGCTTACACCAAGCTCACCACAATGAGTTCAAGTACCCAGAGGCATGATCAGGCGAAACCAGGCTAAGAAACTTCGGAATGAGTTCAATTGTTACCGCAAGAACTCCATGGAGGATCAGTGAAGCACATTATATCGACTGTAGAAGAAGAAATGAATTTGTTCAACATAGTAGGACGAAATGGCAAAGATCCGAGCAACTTTGTTATATCAGATAGCATTAAGGAAACATAACTGAAGCCGGCTTAAAGCTAGCAGCTTTTACTCCCAACACCGCTAGCCTTCTTCAAGTAACGCTGGCTTTCATCAATCAAACAACAGGCCTTCAAATCTTAAGTCACCGGCTTACCGCCAGCCTTTCTCCTCATGCGATCTTTTGTATTTTATTTGGTAAATTACACTAAAAAGTCTCAACATTTTGGGGAAAGTTCATTTTGGGTCCAATGTTTCAAGTTGTTAAAAGAGGTCCAAACTTTTGGACGTAAGTTCATTTAAGTACTAATATTTGAAGAAGTTGGTCAATTTGGGTCCCCAATGACAAGTGTCACCAAGAGAAAAGTCCTTTGAATTTTTTATTAAATATTCTCTTCTGGTGACTCATGTCGTCAGGGACTTAAATTGACTACTTTTTTAAATGTTGGAATCTTAAATAAACTTATCTCCTAATATTAAGACCTCTTCTGAACAACTTGAAATAGTAGGACTCAAAATGAACTTAACCTCAAACGTTGGGACCATCTGGTTTGTGTTATTTTTTTATTTTGTCCTTTTTTTTTAATCTGAAAAGACTATAAATATGGGATGTAATGGTTTGTTTGGGACACATTTCATATAAAATCTTGTAAGAGAGAAATTCTTTTCTTTGCTCTTTCGAGAGCATGTGAATTCTTCAAGAATTTGCTATTATTGTTGTGTTCTTTGTTTATACCAAGGTTCTTGGTCGGTATTTCCCAAAAGGTCAAGATATCTATATCAAGGTTCTTAAGGTTACTTAACCAATGGGTTGCGGTTCTTCTAGCAATCCATATCAAGATTCTTAGAGTCTTGGAAATCTGTCAAAGCCGTGTTGAGCAAGCATTAGATTGGTATCAGAGCCATGTTTTCTAAAAATCACCAATCTAATTCGATTTTAAGGCGGTAATCCAAAACCCTAACTCATATTGTTCATATCAATTATCGATCGATTCATTCTTAGTGTTCTTGTAAAGAAGAAGAAGAAGAAGTGTAAAAAAAAAAAAAAATCCAATTTAGAGGAATTATTTTGCGTGAAAAAAAAAACTGCAAGTGGATTTGTGATCCATCTCTATTTCTTGGAGTATTTCAATCCTATCAAAGTTATATGCTTATCAGGAATTTAGGTATCACAAGGAACAACACAGGAAATAAATTTACAAATTGAGATTGCAAGCTTAATAAAGAGCCATAAGACGAAGGATTGAGCTATAAGGTGGTAAGTGCATTATTGAGTTTAAGTCATACACGAAGGTTAAGTGTCATATTTTGTGAGTGATACACGTGAGAGAGTGTAGCAATGTTTTCTTTCCCTTTTTACTATTATTTGTTTTGTTACCTCTTAACATCACAGCATGTCAAGCTTCCCAAAGAAGGAGGGTGAAGGGACTAGTGATATGACTCGAATGTTAGAGATGTTACAAGGGTTGATGGTGCTAATGGACCGCCTTGAACAATAGAGGTCGAAGAGAGAGCCAAATTCTGATGATGAACAAGATTATAGGATGCATATCAGGGCTAGAGGTAAGAGTAGTTCACGGGAGCATACTGGTCGAGGAGGTGAGAAAATCGATACTAACTTGAATTCTATAAAATTCAAAATTATACCCTTTCATGGTTGTAATGACTCAGATGCTTATCTGGAGTAGGAGCACAAAATTTGGTTAGTCTTTACCTGCTACAATTATTTAGAGGAGAAGAAGGTCAAATTGGATGTTATGGAATTCAGTGGATATGCCAGCATTTGGTGGGATCAACCTACTTTTAATAGGAGAAGAAATTTAGAGGAGCCGATTAGCATATGGAGATATCTGAAGTAGATCATGAGAAAAAGGTTTAATCCCTCACATTACTATAAGGGATTATATTGTCACTCACAGGAGATCACTCAAGGAAGTAAGAGCTTAGAAGAATATTATATGGAGATGGAGATGCTCATGTTGAAGGTTAATGTGAAGGAGGATGATGAAGTGACTATGGGTAGATTTTTTAATGGGCTAAATAGAGACATTGCAGACAATATGGAACTCTAGCATTATATGGAGTTGGAAGAAATGTACTAGATGGCATTGAAGTTCGAGAGCCAACTCAAGAGGAAGGGAAAGTATGGCTATGGAGGTGCTTCTTCTACCCCATGAAAAGGAAACTGGAAGAAGGAGCATAGGGAGAGCTAGAAGGGAAAATCGATTCAAGCTATGTTTAAGGAGGAAACTCCAAACAAAGCCAAAGGTAAGCTTGAGTCCCACTCTTGTTTGAGTGGATTGTATTGTTTCAAGTGTAATGTTACAGGACACATAGCTTCTCGGTGCCTTAATAGGAGAGCTATTATTGTCTTGGCAATGATAAATATAAGATAACTAGCAAAAGTGAAGGAGATGAGATGATATGCCTTGGGAGGAGGATGTTACTAATAATAAGGTGGATACCTTAAATTTGTCATTGGTTATTAGACGTACCTTGAGTATACAACAAGTGGATAAGTGTGAACTTGAGTAGTAGAGGAAGAATATTTTTCACACTCGAGCTACAGTGAAAGGAAAGGTTTGCAGTTTGGTTATTGATGGGGGTAATTGTGCCAATATGGTGAGTGCTAATTTAGTGCAGATACATAGGCTACCTACACTTAAACACCATAATCCGTATAAGTTATAGTAGCTAAACGATTCTAAAGAGGTGAGGGTGAATAAGTAGGTGAAGTTATCATTTGTTCTGGAAAACTAGAAGGATGAGGTGATGTGTGACATAGTACCCATGAATGCATGTCATGTTTTTTTTTCGTAGACCATGGCAGTTTAATAGAGATGCTTCTCATGAAGGGCATTCAAATAGATTCATTGTGCGACAGGGTGATAAAACATTTCATTATGCGATAGGGTGATAAAACATTCCATTTCAAACCTTTGACAACACAACAGTTATAGGAGGATTAAAAGAAGTTGGGATAGGAAGATTAGATGTTGAGAACCAGTGAGAAAAAGATAGAAAACAAGTGGGTGAGGATGATAGATGTGTAAGGACCCTATTCGCTTCATATATTTAAAACATGCGAATCTAGTCCCTGGCCATATGTAACTGCAATATTATATAAAGTTATCTATAAAGGAATAGTTTGTATAATTGCTTGTCCAAACAGTCATGGAACTATTTATAAGCATCTCATTTAAAGAAACATAATACATTATATTACAAACTTTATTGGCTTATCATCATTAAGATAAAAGACTTTAATAAATACATATATATATACAAACATAAGAGTTTCAAAACATAGGCTCAAAGACATGCCTAAATAAAATACATATAAGTTTTATCAAAATATCTAACAACTATTACATTGTTCCAAAAGAAAAACATTCCTCCTATTCTATTACAAAGGCTTTCCATCATCAAGGTTGCGGTTCCTAATCATCCCATTCATCTAAAAAGTCCTTAGAATCGATTCTATATCCTAAATGAGTATAAAACTCGTCCTCATCAACACCTGAAATAGAAGATCATAAGCTAAAGGCCTAGTACACAAGTAACACAACAAATATGAAGTGATAGGCACATTCAAGTTATATGCAATGCATCAATCCTCAATTTATTATCTAATAATTAAGTTTATCAAGTAACATAGGAGTATTCAAACTCCGGAATAAGCCACTGGGAAGTTGGGGGCTTGAGTAATAGCAGTTGCTCAGGGGATTGATATAGTCAGCCCGGATACCTATATCTCCTATATCTAACTGAAAACGAAAAGTAATTTCATTTTTGGTTAATAGTCGTTACTCAACTTTACTTAACTTAATCCATAATATCAGTTAGTTAATCCGGTCCCATAAATGTGAACTAAGTCATATTATTTCTTCTTAAGAATAAGCAAATATTACACTGATACTAATTTCCCTATCAATTACTCGCTGAGCCACTCATAAATTGTCAAATTATAATGACAACGGTGGCCTAAACGCCTAAACTACCATGTTAACTTCATTAACAAGGTTACCGCTCTTTGGACCAAATTCAATGGTGAAAAACACAACTAATACAAACACTTTTCTAAACCATCTTTAATTAAAATCAAGTTAGGATATGACTATCTTAAGCAAACAACAACCAAGTTACTATGTACCCGAAGTATCTCACAAAGGATTAGTAGTTGCACTCAACAAAGGATGTGAATTTGTTATAAGAAATTCATTCCATATCGAACATAATTAAATCTAAATTAAATATTAATCACAATTAGTTGCTAAGTATTAACATTCATCAAATTCAAATAAAACTCATATAAAAGCATAACTTATTATTCAGACATACAATAGATTCATACAAGCTTTTTAATTAAATACAAAACTACGCAACAATAAGAAAACACATATAAAGAAATAAAATTACAACAAACAAATTCAATTTAAAATTTTTATGGTATGTCGAAGACATAATATTCATGGCCACGGCGTATAGGTTTGAGATAGTTTTACACAAAACATCAGAAAGTGAAACGCCCTTGCATGTAAGCCGTTTCGAAGGCTGTTTGAACCTAGTGAAAACACATGAAAAGCTCCAGAGAGTAAAACACCCTCATGTATAGGCGTTTTCAAGGGGTGTATAGCCCATACACCCTTCCATACAGGCCGTCTGATAGGATGCTTGAATTTTTCGAACTTCCCCTGTTTCCAAACTTGATATTTACACATTTTTCACATATCCAACTATATTCTAAGCTGCATATAAGCATCATATGACATACTACATGCTCCTAACAACTCAAAACATATATAAACTTCACTTCTCAACATCAACAACTTCTTGATTAACATTCTCAACTCTTCACAACTATCGCCAACTCATTCATTCACTCAAAACAACTCCTACACATACCATAACTCATCTATCTCCAAACACTTCGACTCAAAACAACTTTAAATCTTACAACAACTTATTTACTATAACTTCAAGGATTCAAATACTTCCTTAGTCAACTCAACATGCCAAAATTACATATAATCTACCAAGACACTATGTTGACAGAAATCCATGAAAGAAAAGGATAATAAATCATCACAAAAAGACATACAAACTTACCTTAAACTCTCTTTAACTTTAAGAGGAATTCTTTTAAGAGTTCTTGGCAAAATAAGCAAGAAAATTTTGCAGCAAAAGATAGAATGGAAGAGGAGAAAGGCACTGTTGGTTTTAGGCCTGTTTTTGGGGGTTCTTTTTTGGCTTTGTAATTTTTGCAAAATGAAAGTTGTTATTATCCTTTACACTTTGACTTTCAAGGCAGATAGAAAAAAGAGAGAGGTTTGGGCTTATTTAGCTTGTTTTTGGGCTTTGCTTTCAAGCTTCTAAACATTTGCTATGGCTTGGGTTGTTTTTGTTGCATGTTAAGGGCCTCATAACTTAAACAACATAAAAAACTACATTAAATTTAATTTATGTTAACACAACCAAACATACAATACATTATAATTAATAAATCATGTTAATACATCATATTTTATTAACTGATCATTCACTAAAATTTCTATATCTCAAGCAAGCACTGCTTGTATGTACAAATCAATAATGCTTTGAAATTTTTGGATATTTCAACATGAGTGATAGAGAGAAGAAACAAAACAGTTGGTAAGAAAAAAGGAGAAAGTGAGAAGAAAAAGCTGAGTTGTTTAGCAACTAAGAGTGAGATCAGAAGAGCTATGATTGAGAAAGGGCCCTTAATTGTTCTTATGTATAAGGAGGCATTGATTTCTACTGACGACCTTTACTCTTCTCTTGCTAGTTCTATTGTGTCTCTTTTGTAGGAGTATGAAGACTTGTTTCCTAATGATATTCCTAGAGGGTTGCCACCAATTAGAAGCATATTGAGTAAATGACCCTTTTGGCGAAAATTCCATGCTACTTGCTCTATGGTGATGGGCAATTCATCCAGGTTGATCTCTAGTTCTGGCCCTTCAGCGGGTGATTACGTTGATAATCGGTCCATGATTCGACAACTGGTTAGTAGCAACATTCGGAGATTCAACAAAATCTAACTGGATGACTTTTGCATTAATGAGATCTTGAATCTTATGCCTAAGTCTCCAGCAATTATTAGTTAAGTGCCCGATTTGCCCCATGTGATATTCACACTTTAGCTCAGGATTGTAATTTCTAGGCTTGTAATCCTCTTTGGGCACTTCAAAATTAATTAGATTATCGGCCCTTAGTTTAGTCAATACTTGATTGAGGGGAACCGGAATCCGAGTGAAGTTCCGTCTATTAAACCTTGGTTGTTGATTTGGAATCGCACTTTGCTGATTCTGATTCTGATTTGTTGACAAAACAAATGATTGAGTGGGGACTGTTGCACCCGAGGTGTTAACCAAGCTGACAGTTGAATCCTTTCCTTTGTATGAGATATTTCTTGGTGCAGTATACTTTTTCTCTTGCTGCAATTTTCTTGCTGAAATCGCATTCTTAATCCTGCACCCAGCTACCACTACTTCTAAAAAACTCGTTGATGCATGCCCTACTAGATGAGAGAAGAAAGGCTCCTCTAAGGTGTTAATGAAAGTGAATGTGAGGTTCTTTTCAGGCATTAGGGTGGTGATCCTTGCAGCCAATGCTCTCCAGCATTGAGCGTACTCCTTGAAGGTCTCTTCTTTTTTCTTCTTCAGGTTGCTTAGATCCCAAACTGAGGGTGCTATTTCAATATTGAATTTGTATTGATTGAAAAACGGCCTAGCCAACTTGTCCCAAGTATCGACTTCCTGATGGTCTAATTAGGCGTACCAGGCCAACGCAGGACCGGTAAGGCTATCTTGGAAGGTTTGTACTATCAATTTATCAAACTTAGCGTATTGCCCCATACTCCATACGTACAACCTTGTATGCATATTAGGACAGTCGGTCCTATCGTACTTCTCAAACTCCGATGCCTTAAATTTTTCAGGGAAGGCACCTTCCTCAAATTGGGGCAAACTTAGGATTGCAGTTTGATGAAAACCATCAAATGTTTTCATCTTTTCAAGCAACTTTCTCTCCATCTCTTTAGTTTGGGCTTCTAGTTCTTTCTTTAGCTCAGCTGCATTGAACTCGTTTTGTGTGTCATCGTGATCGATGAGCTGTCCCTCAATTTCTTTCCCTTTCTGTGCCCCTGAGGATTCTTCTGATGTTGTAGGGGTCTTAAGTTGAGCAAGACTTTGTGTTAAAGTCTGCATTTCTTCAGCAACTCTAAGGAGAATTTGTTCCATAGTATTGAGTCTTTGTTCAGTGGTCTGGTTTGTAGGGTTGTTCCCGGTGTTGGACATCTTAGCTCGAGATCTAGTATAAACAGGGCTCCTAACTGGCTTGGGCGCTATCTTTCAAGTTTTTAATTTAAACTCGGATTTGTAAACCTGAGGACTCACTTTATTAATATACTAAAAAATATATATATAATATACATATGCAGGGATGAAGATATGCTATCATACAGATGCAAATGGGGATAATGACCAATAGATTTAAAAACAGTCATTGGAGTTGTATTGAAAAATAATGGTTTTTTTTTTAAAAAAAAAAATTCATTACTACAAGCTAAAGACAAAACATAAATTTCTAATGGTTTTTAAAAACCTTGATTCCTAGAAACTGGATCTAAATCTCTAGACTATTTTCTAATGGTTTTAAAAAAAAAACTTGATTCCTAAGAATTAATCCTAAATTTCTTAAACTAGTCTTCTTGTCTTGGTGGGGCAGACGATCCTCTCTTCCAGTGCTTGAATCTTTCGTCGAGCTGCCTTTAACTCACTTCCAAAATGCAATCCTATTTCCAGCATCTTGCAGGCGGTCAGTCACTCTCACTCTCTTTCTTGGAATTCTCGATGACACACTTCCAAACGAGCCGAAACTGCTTCCATGTAAGCAGCCGTCTCAGGGTCAGGTTCAGACGGCACTAGTTGAAGGATATTAGGAGCTTCATACTGGATATCCTTGTTCTTTTTCATTTGGCTAGCTATATACCACCTGGTTGCCCTATATTTCTGAGTCTCCTTGTTTTCTAGCTCAATTTCAAAAACTAGTTTGACCTCTCTATTTTCCCATATGGCCCTGATCTGATTTACTTGGATTCCTTTGCTGCCAAGGTCTTGGTTGGATCCAGATAGTCAATGGTGACTCGCTCCAACTCGGGTCTGACAGTGATGTCTTGCGGCATGCCATATTGCCTAATGACACTTGAGGGGTAATAACCAGTGTAGCCAGTGATTCCAATCAAGGGCACCGCCAAGTACTCATTGCAACATAAGATAGCAACAGGGCTCTTGAACCAACGAGCTTGCCATATCATATCTTCACGGATTGCAAGTATGCCCCATAGAGGTTCGTCATTTTCCATATGGACCCTTTCAGCAAAGGACTGGATGAGATCATAACTTAGGCTTATGAGAGATCCATTAGCTAAATCCTTTCCATAGTACTTAGTGTGGCTGGCGAACCAGACCATCAGTAGGTGTATGCTTGCCTTGAACTTGCCTCGGCCTTTAGTCCTGATATGGTTCAAACTGCGGATTTGTTCGGCTAGAAGGGCAGGAACATAGGACTTGCCGGCTAAGTATTGAGAAACTAGCTCTATGACCCGGAAGTGAATGAACAAGTTGCCATTAGGGAAGAGGATGGTAGCGAAAGCAGCTACTATGAAGGCATTGACTTGGTTTTCTTCCCAAATTTCAAATGGCACACTAAAGGAGCTTCGGTTGCTTCTAAAGTAATCAAGAGTCCTGAACTAGTCCATTAGTGTGGTTAGCTGAATGCAATATTCATTGCAATTGTTTATGGCATCAATTATTGCCCCTCTCTTGATTCCAAAGAATTTTGAAATAATGCGGATCGGGTTTTGATTGAAGTTTGGTATATAGATACCATCAGAAGTAGGTGGTGCTTGGAGCAATCTAGTATACTCCTCAATGGTGGGGCTAAGCACATGTCGACCTAAGCGGAAGGCAACCTCATTGGGCTCCCACAAGTGGGTGATGGCTCGAACATAGTGAATGGAACATGGACCTTAGGCAAGCTGAGGATTGGGCCTAATTTGTCCTTGATGGATGATCATTGGATAGGGCTGAAACTGACCATCCATCGATCTAATAGGAGCATTGGGTCTTTGAAAGGTTCCACTCGGTTTTCTCTAATGAGGCGAGCCCATAGACTACCTATAAAGACCCGACATGCTCAATTCTCAAATTAAGCACACCAAGTCCCTAACCACGTATAACTCTTACGAATTATACGTAAGGTTGTCTTAAAAGAAGGTGTTTATGTTGAACATTGCTAAACCAATTTTAGAATTTATGAAATCGTTTAGTTAGATTTCTAAATAACTGGATTCGGCAGTGGAAAATCAAATTTTATAAAACAACTTATAAACTTCTACTCCCTACAGAGCAAACCAGTTTTCTAAGAAACTAACTTTATAAAAATACTTTATGATCTACTCTTAGGGGTAGATAATCATTTACAATCAATTGGGCATTAACAAGCCCTTAAAAGAAAATACAATTTATAAATAAATCCAGTCTTCATAAAACAAAGCAAAGAAGAAACAAAATACAAGTAATATCTCGATCCTATCACACTTCACTCATTGTCCCATATCTTCAGAATTGCCTAAAACCCGGGACAAACATCATCACATCAATCATCATCACCATCACCATCCTCATCAACATCAACAACAATAATAAGAAAAACAACATGAACAACCTCCACATCATCATTCAATCATCATCTCATCATCCATCACCAACAACAACAATACATGTAAAAAGAATAACAACAACAATAATGAGCCGGAGCTTAGTACACAGTAACACAATCACACACGGAGTGGCACGCGACCTTAACTAAATGCAATGCATCAATCCACAAGTTATTATCTTTTCATTAAAATAAACAAATCAATAATGGAGCACTCACACTCTGAAACAAGCCAATGGGAATCTGGAGGTCCTGAGTAATAACAGCTACTCAGGGTGTTGATATAGATAGACCGGATATCTATATCTCATATATCTAACCGATAAAGAAAATAGCTTCATTTAGGGTTCAAAAGTCGTTGCCCGACTCTACTTAAACTCAGTCCATAACATGAGCCTAGTTCACAAGTTCCCATAAACTTTGAATTAAACCATGGTATTTCCTCCTAAGTTTAAGTAAACATTACTCAGATACTATTCCCCCAATCGGCTACCCACTTAACCAAAAAAAATCGCTATTGCATCATGGTAAAGTCATTGCATCATAACTTGGTTAAGCACCTAACTAACATGTTATTGCATCATGATAAGGTTGTCGCTCCTCATATCCGGATTCAACGACGTAAAGCACAACCAACACTTATCAATCATTAAGTCGTCTTTAAGCTCTTAATCCATTTAGGATGCTTATCCTATCAATCATCACACAAGTTACTGCGTACCTTGAATATGAAATCCAAATAGAGCCTCGGAAGGAATTTCAAATTATAATCCAGAAGATAAATTAGATATCCACCACTGTTTAAGGAAAAAAACTCATATAAGAAACTAAACCAACATCCACTTATATCAAATTTTTATTAATCTTATTTGATCAGATGCTAATGTGGAACCCCACTATGGCTGCGAATATCGCCCCGCCAAAATATGGACAGTTCTCATTTGTCTATCAAAGTAATTCTTTTCACTTTAATTATAGTTTCTTATCACAAAACATAGCATACATAAAAGCATTCATATTCAAAGCAAATAAACATTTGAATCAACATATTCCTATATTATTCAAAGATCATCCTAACTCATTCAGCTAAGCTAATTATTAACTATTAACCCATTTCAGCTTAACCTTAGCCAAATTGTTTAGAGTTAGTCATTTAATCTAAAACTAGTTCAAGTTGATTAACTTAAGTAATATAATTCCTTTTAGCTAATTCAAGCTCATTTAGTCAAGTTGAACTTAGATTCATTACTAATTCATTATACATGTAGGATCTATGTCAACTTGAGCTCACATTAACTTAAACTTAGCCAAGTTAATTAACCTTAACCATTTAATTCAAAAACTAAGTCAAAGATGGTTAAACTAACTCAATCTAATTCATTTTAACTCATTCAAGTCTATTTAATCAAGTCGAACTTAAGTTTGTTAGCTAAGTTCATTTAAGTTCAATAGCTAACAATAAAAACAAATAATAAACAAGGTAAAACAATTGAAGAAAAACACCACTTAAAACATACTAAATCTTAAACTTAGCATGAAGGAAATTCAAATAAAATTCATATAGATACATAAATCATCATTTATATACTTACCAAGATCATTTAGTTTCACAAAGTCATCACAACATCATAAATCAAGCAATGGAAATCATATATACAACATAATTACTTTTAGTTTAATATTCATGGAAATTCAATTATTTGATGAATCTACAAATATACTTAAATTATGCTTCATTATATCCCTCAATCATCATTACACATCAAATATCATTACTCTATTTCATTTTAGGTCAAAAAGATCCATTTGTCAAAGTAAACACATATAAACAATCTATAACAAATTTTTAGCTTAGCTTGAAAAATATATAAGTTAGAAAGAATTAAAATTTAAGCACTGATAATTTCATAATTTGCAAAAACTCAAAACATAAAAGTTGTAGATCTCTTTCTTATCTTTCCAATGCAACTTGAATCACCTCGATCGGAGATTGAATGAAAAAGTTATGGGTAAAATGCGAGGAGGCTGCAAAACTAAGAAAATTCACAAAACCAACACTGGTGTTCATCGCCGGCGGCGTAAAGTTCAAATTTGCCAGCGTTTAGAGGTCAAGCAATCTGGCCACCATTTGACTCCTCAACACCGCCAAATTTTGCACGTACGCCGATAGCGTTGAATGCCGGCGTACATGCAATACGCTGCTGTTAAATTTTCCCCTGTTTTCATTTTGCGAAAAAACATTTGTTCAAAATGTTTCAAACTCCTCCAAATTCATTTCAGGCTTCTTAAAACTTGTTATTTGATCTCAATACAATCTAATAAACACAAACTCCCACTTCAATCCATCAAACATCACTATAATAATCATAAACAACTTCAAACCCAATTTCACTATTCATCTTCTTCCTCAATAAACCAACTCCATCAATCATAAACTTTACAAATACAAACTTAAACAACACTTCTCAACTCATGTATAACATTAATACAACATTTAAGTTCTAATTCATAAAGAAAATAACAATTTACAAAGTATACTTAGCTTTAGAGAAGAAAAAGGAGTTCAAGCTTCATCCTCTAGCTCGGTTTTCTCTATCTAGTTCATCTCTTAATCTTGATTCATCCTTAGTTGGCTTTGATCTTGATATTTGTTGAAGATTTGAAGAGAAAGAAAGAGAAATGAAGAAGAAAGGGAAAGGGAAGAGAAACCATCATTTGAGAAAAATAGAGGAAAGAAAGGGAAAAGTGAGGGAAGAGAGAGGCAGAGGATAGAGAGGATTTAATAAGAAAAGGATAGGGATTAAAATTAATATAAAGGATTATAGGTATAGTTTTAGAACTATCAGATCAAATATCTATAGTTTCAAGAGTATTTAAAAGTTTGTTCAAAACCAATATGTTAGAAACTAAGAGCTTGCAATAAGAACTTAATTTGAGAATTTATTTTAGATAAAAGATATTTAATTTGAGTTCGGGTTCAATAACTGATATTTTAAGATAAGCAAATGAACTCAAATTTTACTTAGATTTAGGAATTAGTGTTTAGGCTAAGAATCAATGATATAGGAATTCTCTAAATACTTTGATGACATGTTTAGGGAACTTGAAACAAAAATCTCAAACCAACTTAATTATTAGCTAATTAAATTATATCAACTTATCTATTTAAATCCTATAATTAATTTAATTCATTCAAATCTATCTAAACCCAATTTCTAATATATGTGAAGGTTTGAGGTATTTCACTACCGCTACCGTTGATTTTAGAACTTGAGGCCATCATTTTCTGAGAATTTATATACCCTTTATTAAAAGGATAAGCCAATATTTACAAAGATTCTAGACCTTATTTGACAATTTTTTTTTTTTGGTTTCTTGAAAGCTTTTATTTTTATTTTTTTGAAATTTTTCTTTTTAATTACTTACATATTTACATATATATTTTTTTCAACTCCATTTTTAGAATATTTTGGTCAAATCCCATGTTAATGAATGCATGATTTGGTAGGGTTCTATAGGTTCCCCGGTTTAGTGGTACTAAACCAGAGTGGGAGGACATTTCTTGATCTAGAGGGTGGAAAGCCACAGCCCCCGGACCTTACTTCGTCCTCCTCGCTTAGGCTCTTAAGACAGCTTGGTTCCGATCGTATCTAGCACACATTCATGCCAAGATGCAAATGCAAAAAAAAAAAAAAATAATAATAATAAAAATAAATAAATAAATAAGTAAAACTATTACCTTCCTTTTTTATATACCTGCAAGATTAGTATACATATATTCACAAAACAATTATTCAAATAATGTACAAAGAATCATATACATTCACATAGTGATTATACAAAAAAAATCGAGCAAGGATAAATATAAAATTTAAAATTCCTAAGTGGCTAGCCCTCTCTTTTTTTTAAAAAAAAATTAAGTCCACAGTGGAGTCGCTAAGCTGTCAAGCCTGGATTTTTCAATAATCTGGTTAATTTCTTCTAACCCAATTCACGTTAAACCTTCACCCATTTAATATGAATCATCGACTAAGGATTAAAAGAAATTTTAATTTTGAAAATCATTTAGAATCGCCACCTGATTTAAATCAGGGAAAAATGAAAGCTAGGGTCAATGGGTCGGTTGATCCTAACTTAGCTACTAATCTGCGAAAAAAATTTGATTTAAAAAAAATCAAACTTTGAAAATCCAGATATCATGGATTCGGGGACTAACTTATTAAAACCAAATTGGTTACCACTTTTGGAATTTTAACTTTATAATCTATCCTTTATATGCTCTAAAATTTAAGTAATATATTATGAAACAATATTCACAAATCACATTATTCATTTTTTATGTTCCCTTTATTTTTTTTAAGGTATAAATATCAACAAATATATTTTCATTTTTTTTGAAGACTTGCAATATTTACGAAAAGAATTATTCAAAATATTAAACAAAAATTTTTTTTCATTTTTTATTGTCGCCCCGCAGGTGCCTACGTACTCGCTAATCGAGATTAGACAAAACGTAGTTTTTTTGAAAAGAACTTTACTTTGTTGATCTATTTTAATTTTTGAACTATTTTCACTTTAAGTTCATTAATTTTTTTATTTTTTATGAAAACTATTTTTGATGATCCTATGATCTAATCACTTAATTTTTATTTTATAAAAATGTAATTTTTCTAAGTCTTTTTTTTTTAAAAATCATTTTATGAGAATTCATGGCTAATTTAATGCTATATGAGAATAATTTTAATAAGAATTTTCATAGCTAATTGAATGCTATATGAAAATATTTTTGATTAAAAACTTTAGATGAACATTTTCATAGCTAATTGAATGCTATATGAAAATAATATTGATAAAAAAATCCTTTCATTATTTTTGTAAACTAAAGTATTTTTTCATTTTCTTGAAAATATTTTGTCATCATTTTTTTTTTATTTTTTCAAAAAAAATCCCTTTTTCTTTAAAGGAAAACTCATTTTTTTTATTTTATCATTTTTAATTTTTTTATTTTTCCCAAATTTAATTACTATCATATATACATAAATAAAACACATCCAAAATTTATTATATTGTAAATACAACACACTAAAACTATATTACATGCATCATATGTACATTTTTTAATTAATATACTTACATATACATATTCATAAAATATTCAAAAATATCAAAACTAATAAAGCATGAAAATTTACACTAAAAGTATTTATTCTGATTTTTCTGAATTTTTTCTGATTTTTTTTTATTTTTATGCATTTTTCTATTTTTTACTATTTTCCGTAATTTAAATATATTAAATATATAATAAAATATATAGACTCACCTGAGCCGTTGGATTAAAGCGGATTTGATCTGAAGCGCTGATCTGGATGTAGACCGTTGACCGTTGACCGTTGACTGCGCGAGTAGACTGAGACCAACAATCAATTTGCTTTTTTCCCCAGGAACCTGTTTGATTCCATCTTTTTTGAGTGATTTTTACTGCGATATTTGTATGGAATTTTTCTCTCTATGTTATCTTTTTTTTTTTTTTTTTTGTGATTCTCCACTTCTTCTTTTTTCCCTCTTTGTTTTTGTTTTTCTTTTATATCTTTATTCTTGTTATGTGCTGGGTTTTATAGATGCTCAACCCAGTCACCTACCGCTCATCTACCGCTCATCTACCACTCATCTACCGCTCACCTACCTACTCGTTGACACGTGTGCTTACCTCATCCAGCCAATGAGAGCATGTGGAAAAAAAAAAAAGAATAATTTGGCTCTTCATGGAATCGAACCCAGGTCCTGTGGCTGGTCTAGTCATATGGGTCAGTGGTCTTAACCGTTAGGTCATTAGCCTGTGCCTGGTTGGGTCCAGTAAAATTAATATTTAAGGCTCTTGAAAATTCTATTTTAATTAAACCAAATAGTTTTTGAAAATTTATTTAATTATTTTTATGAATAATTTATAACAAAAAATGTATTATATCAAGCTCGGGTAATATTTTTTAATTTAATTATTTTTTTTAATTCTAAATTTCTTCTTTATACTCATTTTTTATTATTTACTTACTGTTTTTTTTTATTTTCTATTTTTTTCATTTTTTTGCTATTTTTTGTGAGCTCGACGTAATACTAATTTTTATTATAAATTCGAGCCTTAAATTGAGCAAAAATTAGGTGTCTACAGTCGTCAAAGAACTTGTTGCTTGAATTTATAAAATGTAATAGGACTTTGAAGGACTACTTGGAAAGCCAAAAGAAGCTGAGGATTGGCTAGCTCAAATCGAGCGATCTCTTAATGTGAGCTTTGAAAATATTTCTGATTTCCGATTCACTAAATTGTCTTGATAGTTTTATTTATTATTTTGATTATTTTATTTTTTTATCAAATTGATTATAAATTTCTTAATAAGTTGATTTTCTTTATTAAACTATGAATATACTCTAAATAGTAGTAATTAAAGATTTTATTTATAAATTCTTCGTTTGAAAGTTGTCTGAGTATTTGATCTTATACGATAAAAATATTGTTTGATTTACTATTATAATTTCGAACCGTGTTATTTTGTTTAATTTAGATTTTTTTTAAATTTTTGATTAAATTATTCCGAGACAAATTAATCAACAAGCAATTTAGCAAGATCCATGTTATGACCAACTTATTATATATATATATATATATATATATATATATAAAGATTAATATTCGGTAAGGATAAGTCCAACATTTTGACTTAAGCTGTCTTTTGTCTTGGTGAGCTATATATATATATATATATATACATACATACATGGGCTACGTCTTCTTCTTCTTCTTCCTTCCCATTTGGTCAATCATTTCTTTTTCTTTATTTGTTTCTTTGTTTCTTCTTTTCTTCTTTCTCCTTGGTTTGTCTGGTAGCAACAGTCCATAACAAGTAAGTTTTTTTTTCTCTCTTTTTCTTTCTTTCTTTCCTTCGCTGCTCTTTCTTCTTCTTCTTCTTCATTTTTCGTTTCACACAACACATAGCACCACCACACACCATAGCTCACGCTCACGGCACACACCGCTCTACACAGCACCGCACACCACAGCACAGTTCATCGCTCCACACCATACACCACAGTGCACGAACAGAGCAGGATGCTCTGTCTCCACAGAACACCCCACACACATCGCACATCGCCACACACACCACAGCGCACGAACAGAGCAGGATGCTCTGTCTCCACCGAATACCCACACACATCGCACACCGCCACACACACAACAACGTACGAACAGAGCAGGATGCTTGTCTCCAACGAACACCCCACGCACATCACACACCACCCACGCGCACGCAACGGTGCCTGTTGGGCGCTCGGAGCAGCGCTCAACGAGTGCCAAGCCTAGTGCTCAAGAGCGCTCGAGCAAGCGCTCAAAGCGAACGCTCCAGAGCAGCAGCGCTGCTCATCCTCCACGCAGCGGCCGCACTGTTTCCCCTGTGCGATGAAGTTTTATATATATATATATAGTTGGTATATGTATATATATATGTATAGGCACCTTATGTTATATATATGTATGGGCATCTATATGTTATATATTTATATATACATATATATATATACTATATGAAATATTATATTTCTTGCCTTAATGTTTATGCTTCCTATATATATAAAGTTAATTTATTAATATAATATAAGTATGTTGGTTTATTTATTCTATAATATGCTTATACATACATAGACGTAAATACGACATATTATTTTATTATTATTATTATTATTATTATTATTATTATTATATTATTATTATTATTATTATTATTCATGTCTATTAAAGTAATTCCTTCAACTTTTCAATACGTACTTATATATATTTTTTATTTATTTAATTAAAATCTTTCTCTATCATCATTATTATTATTATTATTATTATTATTATTATTATTATTATTATTATTTTATTATTTTGCTTATATTTCAAAATAACTCTAAAATAGTATTAAACCATCTTTGTACGTAAAAATTTGAGTTAAATCGAAATAAGTTAGTCACATGAGGTTTTAGTGCTAGATTACAGAAATATAGAAATTCTGTAGCATAGAAAAATATATTAGATGTTTATAGTCAATTCTTATAGTATATTCCTATCTTTATTTATATTCAGGTGATTCTGACTCTGAGCTTAACCTGCCTGTTGACTATTACGACTGACAAGAAATATGGACAGGTGAGTATATTCCTATGATCTCTATACTTGATTGTGGTTGTAGAATAGAATTAATCAAGTAATAAAATATTAAGGGGTTGGGAAATAAATTGTGGTTGTTGTTACTTGAATTTGGTTGATAAAATGATGTAATTATATTCTAACCCATTGGTTGTTATAGAATAGAAATGAAATTGTATGATAATTGTTTGCACACCAAATAAATGAATATAAAAAACAATATGCATAATAATTGAATACATTCATGCATGGCATATATGCACGTAGAAGGCCATCACCACTACACCTTGACTTGGATGGGCCACACTGTCCCGTGAGGATGGTAAACATGGAGGACCGAAGTGGTATATGCCTAGTGTGTATCATGGGCCTTGTTTTAAGAGATAGGGAACTAATCGTCTTAGGGAGACGGCCCTTCTCTTAGAATCGCGCCGGGTCATTGTTTTGGATTATTGCTTCAATGGGATGTTGTTATATGTATATTATTTTTTATATATAAAAGTTTTCTTGAGAAATTTGATTCCCGAAGTATATAATCTGGGTGCTGATGAGTGGATGTACCCTAATCCCGGATTCGGAGGGCGTAAATCCGAATATATATATGGTTACCGGTTGGCTATATATATTTGTCCACTTGATTGTTTGCATTACATATGTTTGACTTAATAACTTGCTTGAATGGTATAGAGTGAGGAGTATAACTCGCTGAGCCTGTGAATCGCTCACTCCCTTACAGTTTATTGTCACAGGATTATATTTGGTACCAGTCAAGACGAGGCTACTCTCAGGTTAGCTCCTCTATGGATTCAGGGTTTTGAGGGAAGGATGCGAGGGTTGAAGAGAGTTCCTTCTTCTTTTTCCTGGGAGGGGTTTCTAAAAGTTTTTGAAAACAGAATTATAATATTTGTAGGATCAGTAATCTAACTGCTTTCTTATATACACTCCTAAACTATTTTCTTTTACTGTTATATTCTGCAGTTGTTATTAGTTAGTTTTGAGGCTATTAGTTGTACATTATGTGGCTAATCTGATACGCTTCTGCACAATATTTATGGCTTTAAGAGACTTATAAATTAATCTTAAGCCGGGTATTGTGTATGGCGGAACTGTTCCATCTAAGATACCTTCGGGGCGTGGCACTTAATGTTTTCCAGGCACCAAAAAGCTCTAAAGGTACCGTATGGAACCTATTTGCTCAAGCTAAGAGCAAGATTGTGGTGGAATTCTAAGCAAAGGGCATTGCCCCAACCTATCAATTGGGAGACGTTTAAGCAGGAATTTCTGAAAGAATACTTTCCAAGCAGTTTACAGGCAAAGTATAGTACTAACTTGATGAATTTAACACAAGGCAGTAGAACAATTGATGAATATGAGCATGAGTTCAACCGATTATTACAATTTTCACCAGATGCTTACAGAGACATTGATGAATTAAAGAGACAAACTTTCATGGTAGGTTTAGAACCTAATTTCTAAAGGAAACTGGCTCAGTTCGAAATTGAGGATTTTGCAGTTATGGTAGAAAAAGCAAGAATCATTGAGAGTGCCAAGAAATATGAAATTGAAAGATATAAGAAACGTAGACAAACATTTGGCAAAAGAGCACATGAGGAAACAGGGAACAAGTTTTGCTCCTAAGAAAAAGAGATTCTTTAAACCCATGGGGAATATGAAAATAAGAACATTGAAAGAAGTAATGTTTCATGCTGGAAGTGCAAGGGAGCTCATTACCCAAGAAATTGTCCACAGCTACAACAAAAATGTTATTACTGTGGTGAAAGTGGACATATGGTTTCTACGTGCCTAAAGAAAAACGGAGCAACCTGTTTCATCTGTAAAAAGGTCGGACATATATCAACCTATTGTCCACAAGTGGTGAACACAGTTGATGGTTCTTCCCTACCTAAAGGAATTATTAATACAACTAGAACCAAAAATGGGAGTGATAATGCTAGTAAACTACTACAACAGCTAGGGTTTGTGCTATGTAGGGAACTCCAATTGAGGATGTAGAATCTGAAGGGGAGGATGAAGAAAATGTATGGGATGAAGTTGATCTTGACGACTGCGATCTCGTTGCAGGTATGTAATCTGATAATTAATTTGTTCGAGTAATTCTAGTCGGCACAAACACGATTACATGAACAAACATTCTTGTAAAATAAAATAATCTCTATTTAATAAATGACAAATGGGAACAATTCAAATGAGTGGTAACCTACATATGCCTTATTTGATACAAGAGCAACACATTCTTTTATCAATACTAGATTAGCAAGTAGTATGGGATATCCCATCGAGACCATGACCAAGGAACTAGGAGTTACCACACCAACAGGAGATTTAGTAATGACTCGTGAGATAATGAAGGGATATCCATTAGAAATCAGGGGACAGAAATCATTTGCTGATTTAATCTTAGTAGATATTAAAAAGTATGATATTATCTTGGGTATGACATGGTTGACTGTTGTAAAAGTAAGAGTCGATTTTCGTCTCAAGACGATATCTTTTATGAATAACCAAGGGGAAAGGAAAGAGTTTAGAGGTGAAATCCTCAAGGAAGTTGGAAGCCGAATAATGACAATTGAAGTTGAAAACGGAAAGGATATTGAGAGGAACGGATGTATTCTTGGGACAATTGAGGACGAACCCAAAGAAATAGATGTTCACACTATCAGGACAGTATGCGATTATTCAGAGGTATTCCCTGATGAATTACCAGGATTACCCCCACACAAGGAGGTGGAGTTTTCAATTGATTTGATACCTGGAATAGAACCAGTCTCAAAAACTCCGTATCGCATGACACCTATGGAATTGAAAGAATTAAAGGTGCAATTACAAGAATTATTGGATAAAGGATTTATTAGACCTAGTGTCTCGCCATGGGGAGCACCGGTGTTGTTTGTTAAAAAGAAAGACAGTTCAATGAGGCTTTGTATTGATTATAGAGAATTAAACAGAGTGACTATTAAGAACAGATATCCTTTACCCAGATTTGATGATCTTTTTTATCTATTAAAGGGAGAAAAGGTATTTTCTCGAATTGATTTGAAATCTGGTTACCATCAAATTCGAATCAAGGCGGAAGACGTACCAAAAACAGCATTTCGAACTAGGTATGGTCATTATGAATTCCTAGTCATGCCTTTTGGATTAACGAATGCATTTGTTGTTTTCATGGATTTGATGAACTGTATCTTTAAACCCTTATTGGATGTTTGTGTGATTATCTTCATAGATTACATATTAGTATATTCGGTCACAGATGGGCAACATGATGAACATTTAAGAAGCATATTACAAATACTGCAAAACAATCAGCTCTATGCCAAATTGTCTAAATGTGAGTTTTGGCTTAAAAGTATATCATTTCTAGAACACATTGTTTCGGTGATGGGATATCGGTTGATCCTGCTAAGGTTAAGGCTATTGTGGAATGGAAAAGACCTTAAACTATTATGGAAGTAAGAAGTTTCTTAGGGTTAGCAGGATATAATCGGAAGTTTGTACAAGATTTCTCAAGGATTGCATGACCGCTAACATAACTGACAAAGAAGAATGAAAAATTTGAGTGGAATGATAAACATGAACAGAGTTTTCAAGAGTTGAAAAAGAGATTGGTATCAGCACCAATATTGGTTCTACCTAATGACCAGGATCCATACACTGTTTACAGTGATGCATCCAAGAATGGTTTAGGATGTGTACTAATGCAAAATGGGAAAGTAATAGCTTATGCTTCTAGACAGTTAAAACCCCATGAGATGAATTATCCTACTCATGACTTGGAATTAGTTGCTATTGTTTTTGCACTCAAATTTGGCGTCATTACTTGTATGGACAGAAGTATGAAATATATACAGATCACCAAAGTTTGAAGTATATATTTACCCAGAAGGAATTGAACATGAGGCAACGTAGATGGCTAGAATTAATTAAAGATTACGATTTAACCATCAGTTACCATCCCGACAAGATAAATGCTGTAGCTGATGCATTAAGTCGTAAGAGTTATGGAGAAGTGGCCTCAATATTGATAGAGCAATAAGAACTCATTAGAGAATTTGAAAATCTAAACTTGGAGTTTTCAATACAAGGTTTGGACGCATAAATTGGTAGTTTAACCTTAGAGCCCACTTTGCTTCAACGAATTAAGAAAGCTCAGAAAGAAGACAAGGAATTCCAAGAAATTATCCAAAGGGTATCACAAGGGAAATATAAGGATTTTCAGGTAGACGATGATGGTATATTAAAAATGAAAAAAAAATTATGTGTGCCACACGATGAAAGCTTGAGGAAATAATTAATGCATGAAGCACATTATTCCAGATATACTATACATCCAGGTGAAACAAAGACCTATCAAGAGTTGAGGAGTGCATATTGGTGGAATGGAATGAAAAATGATATTGCTTGATTCGTGGCCAAATGTGAAGTATGCTAGAGAGTAAAAGTAGAACATCAAAAACCGGTGGATTGTTAAAACCATTGTCAATTTCGGAATGGGAATGGGACCAAATATCCATGAATTTTGTATGCTCACTACCTAAAACAAGTGCGGGTCATGATGCTATTTGGGTCATTGTAGATAGACTCACTAAGTCAGCTCATTTCTTACCAATCAACATAACCTATTCCTTAGAGAAGTTGGCACGACCTTATTTGAAAGAAATTATGAGATTACATGGTGTACCTATTAATATAGTATCAGATCGAGATTCACGGTTTGTTTCTAGATTCTAGCAAAGATTATAAAAGGCATTGGGAACTCAATTGAAATTTAGTATAGCTTATCATCCTCAAACTGATGGACAAACAGAAAGAACCATTCACACATTGGAAGATATGTTAAGATCATGTATCTTGGAATTCAAAGGAAATTGGGATCAACATTTACCATTAGTGGAATTTGCATACAATAATAGTTACCATTCAAGTATAGGGATGCCACCTTATGAAGCTTTATATGGTAGAAAGTGCTGATCCCCATTGTTCTAGGATAAGTTGGAAAGAGTATTGGTTGGACCCGAATTGGTTCAGGAAACAATTAACAAGGTTTCAGTAATAAAGAAAAGAATGAAAGAAGCCCAAGATAGACAAAAGAGCTGGGCAGACTTAAAAAGACAAGAATTGGAATTCAATGAAGGAGAACATGTTTATTTGAAGGTAAGTCCAATCAAAAGTCTTCATAGCAGACAAGCTAAGGAAAGTTGAGTTCTAGATATATAGGACCATTTGAAATATTGGAATGAGTTGGAAACTTGGCATATCGTCTTGCGTTGCCACCCATTTTATCTGGTATACATAATGTTTTTCATGTATCGGTACTAAGAAAATATATACCGGATCCAAATAAAATTGTTGAACTGGAACCAATTGACCTGAAAAAAAATTTGACTTACGAAAAGCATCTTATTAGAATATTGGACAGAAAAGTGCAAGTTCTCAGAAATAAAGAAATCCACTACGTCAATGTGTTATGGGATCTCCGAACTGAAGAGATGACCTAGGAGCTGGAAGAGGAGATCAAGAAAAACTATCCATGTTTATTTGAGTATTCAGGTACGCATACAAGCTTTGAAGACAAAGCTTATTTTAAGAGGGGGAGAATGTAAACCCTAGTAACTTTCACGATAATACACGACTGTAGAATAGAAAGAATGAACTAGTTAGTAAACCTAGAATTCAACAAAAACCTAAGGATAGATCCATAATTTAAATTTGGCTGGGTTAGGATCTATGAACTGAATAAAGAACTTCTTTGACGTTAACTGATATAAAAAACGAGATTTCGTATTTTGAACTGATAATTCAAGATTTGATTAAAGGAAACTCAAATTTTCAAACCCGAATCCTTGTCATACAAATAAATTAAATAGAAAAATATAAATATAGAAATTAAATGACTACTATTACACTCAATAAAAACCCGAGACTAGAACAATACGTAGTAATGAACCTATACCTGGATTTAAACCCTAGAATTTGAGATTCTTAGATAGTAATAAACCTTATTGATAAGATTTCATAGTGGGTATCCAAACCTAAAATATATAGATAATTTAGCTTCTATATCAGAGGCGATATTAAGTAGTTGATTAATTACGTTTATAGTAGGGAAATGATAACCTTAAGATAAACCGTTAGGATTATAAATACACAACAAAAACATAAACTGATGTATAACTCAAGATCTAAACTCCAAATAAATATTTGAATTATACCATTGTTCAAATTAAGGTTTTCTTAAGCCCTTGAAGTCTAAAACAAAAACAGACTTAACAAGCTTATAAACCCTAATCATGGGAGATACAATTTCATAAATAATTGATTACGGAAAATTAAAACTTAAATTTGTATTGTTTGATAAACTAAATATTTTGTAGGACTCAATAAAAATAGTTTAGTGTAAAAATTTTCATTTATTAGCTAATTTATACCCAATTAATGTAATAAACATCCCAAAAATATAGCTAATTATTATCTAAATATATATATATATGCTTACAGGATACGTAAGATTGTATATATGTAGGGTGGAGATGTTCTTGAAAAAGGAAAACCGGATTTGCTCAAATAATTCATCTTTGGTTAACAAAATCAACTCTAGAAGCCAATCCAATCTTGCTAAATCAACCTGACATTAATGACAATAAGAACAACTAGTAAAACAGTAGCAAAGTGGAGGTAATTCAGATCAAATGTTGTAGAAAATATGCAGCAAACTCCTTCTTCTTCTTCCTATATATATATATATATATATATGTTTAAGGTCCTTAAAAAGTATACAAACAAACACAACTTCCTCTCAAACTTTCTAGATCAAACATACTCGAAATCAATAGCTAAAACCACCTGAAAATAGAATTTAAACTGCTCCTATCATCTTAGTTCGAATTAGAGGAAAAATAATACGGAAAAACACTTGAAATGAGCTTGAGGTAAGTTGATGTAATTCAAGTTGTTTTCTTTCAAAACTAAGGATTAAAACTGATTCTTGAACATCATAGGAACGTAACCAACATGAATACGAGCTTCGAATTTCATTAGAGTAGCTCGACGAATGTGATTTTCAAAAACATTAGTTTTGCTTTGATGATCCAAAAATCATGGAACATGTTGTTATTTTGATGTGATATTTAGATAGTATAGTGATATAGGAACTCATAGAAGTCAAAAAACAAGCCTTGGAACGTCGAAAATTGGTTAGAATCGACCGAGCCCATCGGGGAAGACAATGAGCAGTGTCTTCCCTGATGAGCATTGGGAGAACACGGGCCGTGTTCCACCCCGTATACCTCTTGGCTCATATTTAAAATAAAAATTAATTTTTTTAAAATGAAGTTAATTAAATCAAATTATATAATATTTAATGTTATAATTAATTTTAGGATTATTATTATTTAGTTATTTATTTTTCTGTATATATTATAAGTAATATTGCTATTTAGTAATATAATATCAAAATTTTTGAAAAATTAAGTTTAAAAATGAAATATTTTTTGGTGTTAATAAATATATAATATTTAAGTATATATAATGAATTTATTAACATTAACAAGAGAAGGTTATTAGTAATATAAATCATTATTGATTCCAAGTTCATTAAGTTTTACAACTATAATTGTTAATATTTCTAATATTATTGAAAAAAAATTCTTAAATTAATAATGTTTTTGAAATTATCATTTCTTAAATATTCTTATATGTAATATCTATAATAAAAACTCAAAAGCTAAGGCTAAAGCTATTTTAGTAGTATTATTAATAATTTTTAACTTTAATGGTAAGAATTTATAAATTAGTATTAATTAAATTGTAAAACAAATATTATAAGTATTGTTATTGTGAAAAACATTTGTTTTACTTTATTCTTATCTCAGAATTATTAGTAATATTGTTATTATTGTTATCACCGCAATTATTATTATTATTATTATTATTTCGGAAAATAAGAATTTTTTTTAAAGTAACTTAAATTAAGTTAGAAAATCTTTTTATTAATAAATTTATTGTCATTAGGATTGTATTTAATTAGTTTATAAGAAAAATTACAAGTTTAATAAATACCAAGTATTTATCTAAGTGAATATTTGTAAATAATTAGATAGCAATGGAAATTTAAATAATCTAAATTTGTGAATATAGGGATATCTATATTTTTATGAGAAAAAAATTATCAAGTGAATCAAAATAAAATTTATAGTCTTAAACAATAAAAAAAATTATAAAAGTAGATTAACTAAATTGTCAAAATTTCCTTAATACCCATTTAATAGATTTAAGTATCAAAGTAAGTCAAATCAAGCAACTTGAAAAATGAAAGTAGATTAAAACTTAATTATCGTAACATCTCCAAAGAATTAATATAGTAATAAAATGAAAGACCTGGCAGCATAATAGGACACTTAGACATTCATAGGAGTTGAGTATATAGTTTTTGTGTCATTAATGATTATATTAATCATCTCAATAGGTGATTTGGGTACTGGTGAGGACCTTCCTAACGATTATTACGACTAAGTAACATGAGCAGGTGAGTAACTCAGTCTTATTACATTGGCTGTGCTTGTAAATCTAGCAAACCTTAAATAAAAGACAATAATTTGGGTAGACAGTAAGGTTTATAGGAACTGTGTATTGTATTGATTGCCAAGTCACTCTAATAAAAGTGACAACAGAATTATGTATGACTATATTGCTTATGTAACATGATTGATTATTTGTAATGCTGATCGCCTTCAAACTAATTAAAAACTATTGGTACCATAATACAAATTGTACATGCATTGCATATTTTGCATAAAATAGCATTTGAGTAAGTGGTAGCCTACTACGTGTTATTATTTTGGATCTCTGATAATACTTGGATTATCTAGGAAAGAGAGCTATTAGTTAATCACAAGATTACCTTTGTTTTGTTGATACCATAGGAATTAAATGGTAAATGAAGGACATCGCTTATGGTATTGCATGGAAATAACTAACACTTAGTGGAGTTTCTAAAGCTAAAGCAGGAAATGAATGATAAGACACGATAAGTTCAAAGAGATAATTAAATTGAGCATTACTGTTTCCTGAAAGATTAGTCTCTCTTAGGTAGATGGACCATAGATTGTGATCCTTCAACCCCGATGAGAGGGCGTAAATCTTCATCCTGTTTGGATTTTGGGTTTTCCAGGCTTGTATTTAAACATATGTTTGATTGATATATTTCATAAGATTGTTAAATATATGTGTTATGTGATAAGTTCTGGTTATTCACTAAGCTCGTGGTTTAGCTCGCACTCCAACAGTCCTTTCAGGTTCACTCTGTGACCTTGGCTCATTACTACCAGGAGCATGGTCCGGGTAAGAAATTAGGAGCTGGAAGCTTAAAGAATAGTATATGATAAGAATATATGACTTTGTTTATCTTTTAGTTGCAAGTATCTTCCATTAGAATCTTTAGCTATGTATTTGCAGGAGTTTATAGAAATGATATGGTCTTTAATATTTTATTTAAAAACTTAATATGACAGTTATTTACTAATTTATGTCACATATATATTTGTTCATCTTATCCAAGCAAATAAAAGATCCTGTTTATTAAAAATATGTCATTCTCAGAAGGTAAACTAGTAATGACAATCAAGTGTATCTTGTTTACTACTACTAGAATACCCTCGGGGTGTGACATCTGACCACTTACTAAGCACGTGGAATTATGCTCACCACCCTACAGTTTCTATTGTAGGAAATCCATAGGAAACAACACAAAATGCCTGGAATAATAACCATAAGTACAAAAAACTTAATTATAGTCTCCATTTCTGTAAGTGTCTTTTAAGTGCGACATTATTTAGTAAGTGTAAAGACTCGACCCTCTAAATCCCGAGATTTAGAGTACTGAGTCCCCAACCACATATAACGTTTTCACATTATATGTAAGGTTGTCCTAAAACTAACAATTTATGAAAATTGTTTGATCAAATCTACTAAAACTTTATAAAGAACTTTTAACAAAACAAGATTACTAATAAAAGCAATTAATACACATATTTATATCATATGTACAATGTTTAGTGTGAATACAAGACACTACAAAATTACAAGTTTTCATAAAGAAAAAAGAATCCTAGGAGATCTTAATGTCTTTAAGTCTTAGGCTTATCTATCAAGCCTTCTATACAAAGACTTTTCCTTTAACAAAAGCTCCTTAAAAAATCCAGGGTGTTCGAGTCATATTCGTCCCACTCATCCATGAATTTCTCAAAGTCTGACCCGTAACCCAAATCATCATAAAACTCATCTCCATTACCTGCAAAGCAGCAAAAGTGAGCCAAAGGCCCAATACACAATAACAAAATGCAAGAACAAGTTATTAAGCCAAACTTAAATCAAAATGAATGCATCAATAGACAACTGATTATCTTATTAAGTTTTCTTTTACAAAACAGCAAAAGGGTATTCAAACCTCGGAATCATGCTCTGAGAATTTAGGGATCTTGAGTAACAACAGCAGCTCAGGGGGTTGATATAAGCAGTCCAAATACTTATATCTCCTATATCTATTTCATAAAGAAAATAGCTTTATTTAGGATTTAAAAGTTGTTGCCCGACTCTAGTTAAACGCAGTCCATAACATGAGCCTAGTTCACAAGTTCCCATAAACTTTGAACTAAACCATTGTATTTCCCCCTAAGTTTAAGTAAATGTTACTCATATACTATTCCCCCTATCGGCTACCCACTTAACCAAAAGAATCGCTATTACATCATAGCGTACCATTACATCATGGTAAAGTCGTTGCATCATGACTTGGTTAAGCGCCTAACTAATATGTCATTGCATCATGACAGGTTTGTTGCTCCTCAAACCAGATTAAACAGCATAATAGACATCCAGTTCATCAAAACATTAAGCCGAATCAAATTAAATCAAATTAGGAATGCCTAGTCCTAACAAACATCAAACAAGCTTTTGCGTACCTGAACCCGATAGTATATCACTATAGTCACTCGGTGAGAAACTAACCGAAGAAACTTTAACTTAAATAGGAATATCAGAATAATTAATAATTGAATATAGATTTCACATCCATATATATATATATATATATATCACAATCCTAGATTAATTATATAAGGAGATTCATTAAACTTTGCATAAATTTTTAATATTTAATTCATGCATAAAACATGTTTATCTAGCTTATATATTCATTCGGAGATCATATATGAAGTAAAGATTGAAGATTGAAGAAGTTTGAATTTGAAAAACTCAAGGGATACGCAGCCTTCTTACGCTTGCAAAATTTGAATCAACGCGGCAGCATGGGAAATATACGCCGGCGGCGTTTCATCCAGGAGTTTAAATATTTGGTTCTGTTCTACTTCAACACCACCCCATACGCCGGCGACTTTGAAGCTGTAATGGCCGACATACATTTTGAAAAACAAACGCTGGCAAAATTTTCTTGCAAAAGTCGGCAGTGTTCAAAGCGACTTTAAATAAATCAATTCTATTTACTTCCAACACTACCTCTACACCGGCGGTGTTGAAATGCCAGATACCGGCGTACGTTCAAAATAGACCTATTCGAACAGAACTCATTTACCCTGTTTTTCACATTGTAAATTTCAAACCTATAACACTTTTAATCCTTCTTCAAATTCATTTTTAGCTTCATATACTAACTCCTATCTACATTAATCAATCCTCTCAACTTAGAACATTAAATCAACACACTAAATCACTTCAAATCCCATTTCCACTCATCCTCAACTTCAACTACTCAAATTATCCTTATTCCTTCCCAACACTCCATATAACTACCACAACTCATAAACAAATTCACACAATAACAAAACACAATCCAACTTAATTTCAATGCATGAACAAGCAACTTATATGACATTAAACTCATTCTATCCAAGATTTTACATAGATACTATAAGAAAGGAAAATAAAACAAAAGCTATACTTATATTAACTCACATGAATAAGCCTTGTCTTGGAGAGTTTTGATTCAAGAAGCTTGGTGTTATCTTTGATTTGGGGATTGGAATTTGGAGTGAAAGAAGAAGAGAAAAGGAAAGAAAGAAAATGGTTATTCGGATGAAGTGAAAGGGCTGCCAAAAGAGAGCTTAATTAAGCAAATTTTGGACTTAATCTTATCTTAAGTTTGACTTTTAAGGCATATTAGACTTTAGGTTGAATTTGGGTTAATTTGGGGCTCATTTAAGTGTAATTTAGACATGAATATTGGGCTTAATTAATGAAATTTTCTGTCAAATCTTCTTTAAGCAAATCAAAAGTTGATTTTATAAATTTAAACATAACTTAACATATTAATGTATAAAAGACACAAATATTAACTATACTATACACACATTAATATATATAAAATAATAACATTGATTTCATTACATATGCAAAATAACACATATAAAATGTTCAAATTATATTAACTTAAACACATTTAAACTATTACCCACTCATCTATTCAAATGTTAATATTACCAAACACAACTCTCATAAATCAACATGCTCATTTAGTCCAATAATTAAGATAAATAAACATATACATGGAAGTTAAATAGAATTTAAATTTAGATCATTTTTGTATGCCTAGTAGTTATCAGATGTTTATGGACCATGAGTTGGCCGAACTCCATAAACCTTTGATAATTACAGTGGGACTGTATTGATTAATTTTTCGGGATGTGACAATTTATTGTGTTTGCATATAATTGCACTATTCACTCCACTATAGGTTTTTCACCATTTGAGATTGCTTATAATTTTAATCCACTAATGCCTTTATATTTATTGCCTTTGCCTTTTACTAAAAGAACTAGTTTGAATAGGAAGAAAAAGGCAAAAGCTGTAAAGAAATTGCATGAGAAAGTGTGACAATGGATTGAAAAGAGAAACGAGCAATATAGTCAAAAAGAAAACAAAGGTCAGAAGAAAGTCACCTTTCAACTTGGTGATTGGGTGTAGGTGCACTTAAAGAAGGAGAGATTCCCATCTCAAAAGATGTCAACGTTGGAGCCTTGAGGAGATGGATCATTTCAAGTAGCTAAAAAGATCAACGATGATGCTTATAAATTGGGTGAGTACAATGTAAGTTCTACATTTCCTCTTTCTAACTTAAGTCCTTTTGATGTAGGTGAAGTTGATTTGAGGACAAATCCTTTTAAGGAGAGAGGGAATGATGAAGACTCGCCTATATCATTCTCCACAACGAGATCAAGTACTTGGAGGCATGATCATGCAAACCGAGCTAAGAACCTTCAGGATGAGTTCAATTGTTACTACGAGAACCTCATGGAAGATCAAGTGAAGCACATTAAATCGACTGTAGGAGGAGAAATGAAGTTGTCCAACATAGTGGGATGGAATGGCAAAGATTCAAGCAACTTTATTATATCGAATGGTGTCAAGGAATAGCAGAATTAAAGCCGGTCCAAAGCTGGTAGCTTTGACATCCGACGCCACCAGACTTCATCAATTAACACCACCAGCCTTCATTCCAATGCTGCCGGCCTTCGGATCCTAAGCCACTAACTTACAGCCAGCCATTGTCCTCATGTAACCTTTTGTATTTTATTTTATGTTTTCTTTTGTTTTGTCCTTTTTTATCTAAAAAGACTATAAATATGAGTTGTAAGGGTTTGTTTGGGACACATTACATTGATATTGAAATCTTTTGAGAGAGAAATTCTTCTCTTTAGTTCTTTCGAGAGCTTGTGGATTCTTTATGAATTTACTATTCTTATTATGCTCTTTATTTATACTAAGGTTCTTTGGTTGGTATTTCCTAAAGGGTTGAGATCTCTATATCGATGTTCTCAAGATTACTCAACCAAAGGGTCGTACTTCTTCTAGCAATCTATATCAAGATTCTTAAAGTCCTAGAAATCCATTAAAGCCATGCCGAGTACATATCACCAGTGGCATTTGGGTGGCCTAACGCTGCTTCTTCCTCTCCTTCTTGGATGACTCCTCTTATTCAAATATATGTCTGCTATGTCCTTTGTATCATTCTCTTGCACCTGAGAAGAAATCGACCTCGAGTTCTCTTCTAGATATAAATGTGTATTATTCGGATAAAAAGGGAATATATTAGCCTAAACCTTTTTGAAATCAGCATCAGCTTCATACAATTCTTTCAATTACTTGAACTCTACAACCTTAGCATTTAAAGTAACCGGAAGATTAGCATTCTATTCCTCATCTATTTTCTCCTTTTTATTTTTAATCAATTTACTTTCTAGCTCCTCCTTTACTTTTTTTACAACCATTTCCACTTTTGGTTTCTCCTCTTGCACTGATATTTCCACAAGTTTACTTTCAATGACTTCAAGAGTCTTAGTATCTCTTGTGACAATTTCAGGCAGTACATTAGGAACCTATCCCTTTTTTATTAAGTTTAGTGGAAATAACTGGTGGATGCTCATCCTTTTCATCCACATGTTTTTTTTTTTTTTTTTTTTGCTTTAGGAGGGATGGTTTCTGAAAATTCAGATGAGTTCTGTTTAGGAGTCTCTTCAATGTATTCTTCCCCTTTCTCTTTTGGAGTGAGAACTTCTTTCCCTTTCAAATCATTACTCTGCACTAACGTCATAAACTTTGTATTATATTCATGTATCTCTTTCTTTTCTTGAAGACATCTTTGGTCCTGTTGATATATAATTTCCTCATAATCAAGAGGAAAAAATCTATCTTCTAATAACTGCTGCATTCTTTCTAGCAAGTGCTTTCCCTTTACGACTTCTCCTTTTCTACAATCTCTCCCACCATGTGCATGCATAGTCTTTCAATCTACATGCCACAAATTTCACCATTTTCTCTTTAGAAATCTCTATATATTCAAAGATCTACTCAATCTTAGCAATCTAATCAACAAAATCCTTAATCCCTAATTCTCTTCTAAAATATGGAATATTTACCTCTAGCTTGTAATCGTTCCTTCCACATTCATTCCTATCTTCATATTATTCATCAAAATTACGACATCGACATCTTTATTGATATCTAACACTACCATATCCCTTACCTTTTCCAGATCTACTGCCAATACCTCGTTGTTGTGGCTACTCTTCCTCCATCAATTCATCTTCCTACTCATAATCGTCTACATAAGCATGTAATCTATGATTCGTAACAACAGATTTGACAACAAGATTGCCACATGCATACTTTGCCCTTGGTCGTCTCTCATAATCGTTCCTAGTCCTATTAGCATTGCATCGATCAATCAGGTCATCAAAGCATTGCTCAAAACATCAGAATCTCTTATCCATGCTATCTAACACCGCCCTTCAAGCCTTTGACTCAGTTCTTAGGGCTTCCACATCTTGAGCAACATCTAGGATGTGACTGCCTCCTAAACTACAATCTGCTGACATCTCCATAGGAATTAACCTGTTGTGATACTAATTTGACACAACGAGTAAGTGTGATAAAACAAGAACATTCACCGAATGTTTTAAAACACACTTAATTGCAAAAGCATGCAATTTCCAAGAGAAAACTCTCTCAAATTGAGGTTTAAATGTATATCAAATGTTTTGAATAGACAAGACAAGCCTTAAGACTATTTATGCTATTACATGATGAAACCTTAAAGAAATATAATCAATAATAAATACAATATAGATTAGTAGTAAAAGATGACAATTAACGCTAGTAATAAAGGTCGGCAATTAAAGTTAACAATAAAAGCTGGCAGCCTATAATTGATGCTGATGGTTCCAAAAGATGAAATTGTCAGCAATGTAGGCCAGTCTAACACCGGTGATGTATCTTTCGACAATAGCGACGTTTCTTCCAAGGCTAGCAATGTTTGAGATGCCTAGTGTTACTTCTTCCTCTCCTTCTCGGATGAATCCTCTTATTCAAATATGTGTTTGCTATGTTGTTTGCATCACATTGACAAAGATGATAGTCACTATGAGATGGATGTATGTGAAAGGTTAGTGATTGTAAAGGTGACAATAATGACAGTTATGGGTGGTAGAAATAGTGTAGGGTGGTAGCGATGGTTAAGGTTTGTTAAAGTAATTATAAGGTTCATGATGATCATAGTTGTGGCATAATGACAACAATAATGGTGTTAATGGCAAGGAGACAATCGTGATGTGGTGTAAATTTAGTATTGAATGTGATGGTACAGTTATGGAGGTGGTGGTGATGATAGTTGTTGGAATATTAGTTTTTCTAGTTGTAGTAAGAGGATGATAAGATTTAGAGGGATTGTCACATTGTTATAAAACTCTTTCCCTAATAAGAGGGAATAATTTGTCCTTGAGTAGTATTTTGTCTTAGCAAGTTTTTGGTAGCTCTAGAATTTGTTTTAGTGGAAGTTATTCCTCTTCTAAATTTATTATCCTTTTACGAATTATTGAATTCATGATGCACACCATATATGTAGGAAAAATATTTAAACCTCTGCATTGAGCACTTAAATTCTTGGTTGGTAAGCATGGAAGAAAGTTCTTGTAGGATCATTAAAAACTTGAATAATTTCGTTTAGCTTAATCATCGGGGTTGAATGGTATATTTCTTTATATGAATAATGCAAAATTGCATATAGAAAATTGCAATTTATAATGCCTAAGAGAAGCTTATTTTTTGCGTGTTAACAATTTGCAGTATTTGTTTTAAATGTTATAAGCTGCATTCTATTACAATATCAAATCTTTGCAAAGTCTCATTAGTAGTAGAATAAGCTAATATATAATTGTTTTTATGGATCTAATTTCAAAATCTAAGGCATCGAGCTCGTACTAAACATGCATGTCTAAATATAATACCCCTATAATGTGAAAAAAGAAATGTCCTTTTTGTTGTTTTAAATCATTGCGAATGATGTATTGACAATGGCATCAATAAACCTAGTTTTAAAAAATTTTGAAGTTTTTTTTTTTTTTCATTTCAAAATTATACCAATGATTTTGAAAATATTTTATTTAGTGCATTATCATTGAATCAAAGAACTATAACCACTCATTTTGACATGTTCCATTGTTCATTAGTGTTATGTCATACCGTGTCGAGCTCGAATTTTGCTCCTATTCTCCTAAAGGTTTTAATCCATATCAAACCTGACCCATTTGATACGGTCTCAACAAGGAACCAGTAAAGTTCTATAAAAAGCTCGATTTTTGAAAATTGATTTAATTGGAGTTGCCACTGGCTGAAACCAAAAAAGGGTAAGCTAGAAACCAAATGGGTGGTTTTATTTGTAGTTCAGCTACTGGTTTGTGAAAAACAAAAAGTTGATGGCCCCTATTGTACATTTATAAAAGTTATTCAAGTGAGGTTTAAAAGCTTATTTATTTCATTTATATAATTAAGCATTTAATAAGTTAAAAATTTTAATTCTCCTTTAATTTATCACTTATTTCAAACAAAACAATAGAAAATAAATTAATTTTGACTCTATTCACTCTTTTTTTTACATATGTTATATCATGGATTAAGAGTTATTATGAAAAGAAAAAAACTTAATTCCTTTATTTCTTTTACATCCATTGTGTGTTCTAAGTTTTCTACATCTTCTATAAGCATTTTTATAATTTTTCAAAGCTATTTTGCAAAGGTTATAGAAACTTACATTTATACATTTCAATTTTACGTTTCAATTCTACTAACACCTTGGCGATTTTACATGGAATCATGAGTTTAACACCTTGCTCCTACTTCAATTGAAGATACATCCTCCAATTTCCTTTTATTAGATAGGAGTTCCTTGTGGAATTTCACATATTTAGGCATTTGATAGAGTGCTTCAACAGTTGGTATATTTATGTGGAGCTGTTTAATCAGGTCCTGAAATTTACTAAACTACTCCTTGTCTTAACTCTAGTAGGGACGAGTAGGATATGGTCTTTTACTACTGGAGGTTACCTCTTCTCTAGTTCTTTCTTTTTAGGTTCCATCTTTTCCTTCTCAAAAGATCGATCATCCTCTTTCTCTTGCTCAGGCTTCTTTTCAATTTGTAACTCTTTCCCACTTCTTAAAAATATGGCACTCACCTATTCCTTAAGATTGTTCCTTGTGTTACTGAGGAGTGAGCCCGGTTGTCTTTTTGAAAGCATCTTAGCTAGTTGGCCAATTTACTGTTCAAGATTGTGAATGGATGCCTCTTGATTCTAATGCCATGCATCAGAGTTCTAGATAAATTGTGTGAGAAGCTCTTCTGCATTTGGGTTTTTCTTAGCTGGTGGTAAAGTATGAAGTTATTGAAGTTCTAGTAAAGTAGGAAATTGTTGAGGTGCTCATAATTGTGGTGGCTATAGCTTGCGGAAACCAAGTGGAAAACTTAATCTTTGTACATTTTGACTGCTCCAGGAGAAATTAGGGTGATTTTCCAAAAAGGATCGTATGTGTTGCTGTATGGATTATTCTGCTATCTATTCCCTAAGTAATTTACCTTTACAGACCACTCTTGGTAGCAACCACTGCCACTGGGCTCTTGATATTGAAATTGTGACTGTGGATACTTTAAACTCATAACTTGTTAGCTTAGTGCATCCATCTTGGCAACTAAAGTAGTCAGCATATCTACCTCATACAATCATGCAACATTTTTTTCCCCTGTTGTTGCCCTACTGTCAATTCTTTCTTGCCATATCTTCAAACAATTGAAGAGATTCTTCTTGGTTCTTAGAGTTGAAGGTACTACCAATTGATGTATCAACTAATTATCAAGTTATTTGGTTGAGCCCATTGTAAAATGTTTGTACTTGAATCCATGGTGGTATCTAGTGATGTAGGCACTTTCTTAGTAGCTTCTTCCATGATTGCTAAGCAAAAAAAAAGTTTATAAATCATTCTAGCAAAAAGATGTGATGTCACTTTGGAGATTCGCAGTCTTCTACGGTGGAAAGTAGTTATTCAAAAACTACTTCATAGTCTCTTCCCATGAAGTAAGTGCTCTTGGTCCTATTGATGTTAGCTAATTTTTTGCTTTTCCTCTCAAAGAGAAAGGAAACAACCTAATGCGGATGGCATCATCCTTAATCCCATTCATCTTGCAAATTTCACAGATCTTTAAAAATGTTTGGATGTGGGCTAGTAGACCATCAAATTGATAGTATTATTATAAAAGCTGCAACATACTCTCCTTAATCTCGAAATTGTTTGTTGCAATTGGAGACTTTACAATTGTAGGCCTAGTGTCCTTAAGTGAAAGTCATGCATAATCTATATTTGTTCTTAGCGCATTGGGATCTGCCCTATTGAATTTTTGCTCTTGTTCCTCTTTTATTGATTCTAAATTAATAGTCTTCTCCTCAAGATCCTCTTTCTTTAATGCTTCTTCAATCCTTGGATCTACTGGTTCCCCTTCAATACCCAGCTGCCTAGACATACTAGCAATTGTACTTCTCAATTTCCCCTGTAATGTTTTCTCAATCTTAGGATCTAGATCGAGAATTTGTGATGAAGAACTTCTTGTCATACACAACAAGAGATAACAATATGTATCCAGGAAGAGAAAGAAATAAATTGTAAAATAAAAAAAATGACTAAAGTAATAGTGACTAAGGCTATCCTAATATTTCTAGATCCCTAGCAATGGTGCCAAAACTTGATTGTGTGTGATCACCTGATGAAAACCTAGCAGTGTCGATGCGAAAGATTAAAACGTTTCAAATATTGGAGGAACAAGCTACCACAGGATCAAAACTGCCATCTTATATATGAGATTATTTAGCCTTCAATCAGATTGTTGTACATCGATAGGAAGGTCGCTAGCATTGATGGAGTGTGTTGCTAGCCTTGGTGGTGTAAGCCACCAACCTATAGCTGGCTCTAAAAGAGTACAAAAAAGAATTCTCTAAAGCTGCATGGAATGCCACCGGTTGTGAAGACTTACACTGCTAGCTTTTAGATTTATGCCGCTGGCCTTTAACTCGACCTTTCCTGTTATGTAGCTTAGTCAATTCATAGTTTTTTTGTTTATGTTTTAAAGGTCGCCAGCTTATGTGCACGAATGTTATATTTTCTTTTATGTCTTTAGGTTTTTTTTTTTTGTAGTGTATATATAGTCTTTTTCCTTTGTTTGAAAAGATGGAAGTTTTATGATATTGTTGAATATAATTTTCTTTAGAGCATTTCTCCAGTGTGAGAGCTTGTCATGGTTCTTGAGATGATAACTTTTTTTCTCCAATGTGAGAGATTCCTTTGGTTCTTATGATAAGAACTTATTCCTTTGATAGCATTAGTTCTAATTAATAAATCCTATTAACCCTAGATCCACACAAAGACAGCGTACCTATCGTGTAATATAGGAATTAACTCAGATATCCTAAGGATGTATGTGTTGTTACTAGTACTAAACTTTTAACTATTATCTAGTCTAAATTATCAAATTGATTATATTAATTATAAATTGCTAATTAAACTGATAACTAGTAAACCCTAATTTATGATTTGAGTATTTTTCTTAAGATTAATAAATTCACAAATGATGTCCTTAGTTTTGATCCACCTTATCCTTTTTTATCCTTAAAATGTAATTTCAATTAAATAACTTATCTTGAACTGCTGGATTACATAGATAGATTAATTTCTCTCTTCAAGTCAATTAACCCCTAATCTTAATTACATGAGTGGGAATTTCTTCCTTCACTAATGTCAAAATAGAATTGCATATAGTCATGAACCTTAATTGAAGAAAATGAAGCTTTAGAGATAGAAAGTTGGAAAAACACTATTTCAAGATGAATTACCCATCTTATTGACTATGAAAGATCTATTTTATTAATTGAAATCTTCTTTCGAATTAACAGAAATCAAGTTTATAATGATCTAGGCCTAAAATCATCACAAACAACAAAATAATTCATGATCAAAATTTTATTCAATCAAAACACAAATCTGTATATGGGGCTAAGGTTTCTAAGAACTTAGGACATACAAAAACTACTCTTCTATAGAAAAATTAACAGCAATAAGGATAAAGGAAGAACTAAGAGAAATCATGGTGATAAAACCCTTATAGAGATGTTGTTTTTGAACTCTTAATGTTGTGCAACAATTATCTCTGGAAAAGCTCTAAAAAATGTGTACTTTAGGATTAGAAATGAGACAATGATGGTTTAGATTCCTAAAAACTAAAATAGAGTGCATTTATATAGAGTCTAACGTCATACATGACCCCCATACGGCCAATGTAGGGAGGTAGTGTACACCTGGAAAAATGCGCAAAAATTCTCGCTTCATTCGTACATGACCCTGAAGTATACTACCCTTATACTTAGGTCGTGTATGTTGGAAATCTACATTTCTCTTCACCTTGTTTTGTTTGCAATCCTCTAAAAAGCTTAATTGTTTCTCATTTATCCTTAAAATGAATAGTTTACTCAATAAGTATCCTTTTCTTTGGTAAATCAACAAAATATCATATAAAATATAATCAATAAAGCACAATTATTAAGGATCTTAGGACACTTATTACTAGGACCTTTGTTACATTTATTAATAAATGTATACATATGACATAGATATCATTACTTCATAAAAAAAGTGATGTTTATATAATTTTTCGAGAATTCCACAATATGGTGAGCACTCAGTATCAAAAACAAATTTAGGTTTAGAAAATTGATAATGCCATGAAAAAAATGGATGCTTCTCTTGGGAATTTTTTGAATCAACATGGAATTCGACATTGGACATCTTGCACTTATGCTCTACAGCAGAATGGCTTGGTGCAAAGCAAGAATAGACAAACATTAGAAGTGGTTCGAGCTTCTCTTTTTAGGATGAATGTGCCACGATTCTATTAGGGAAAGGCAGTAAAATCTATTGTATACCTAATCAATAGATCATCATTTCAAGTTTTAGACTTTCAAACTCCTCATCTTCCAAACCTTGAACCTTGAATTTTGGTTGTACAGTATAGGTTCATATTCCTAAGACCTTAAGGAATAAAGTTGATCCTTGTACAAAGAGATGTGTTTTTGTTAGATATTCATATCTTCAAAAAGGGTATCGATGTTATGATCCCTAAACTCAAAAATTGCATGTAACCTTAGATGCCTCTTTTCAAGAATCATAACCATATTATTTAGGGGGAGTTTCAACATCTTCCTTTTAAGGGGAGAATGCTGGAGAAGGAAATATGATAGAAGCTAATAAAGGGAATGTAATTGAGTGCATAGAATTGGACATAGTGATCAATTTTCGAGGCAATGCAGACGAATGTTTAGAACTAGACCTATAATAACCAAGAAGAAGAGCATGATAATACATACTTGCCCTCTTTAACACCATCAACTGAAGGATCATATTAGAATATCCAAAATGATAGCCCTCAGGTAACCTTGAGTCCAGTATCTGATAATTTTAATAATGAGTTTCTTATTCCTCTTGAAAATCCAGCTTTAAGAAACCCACAAAGATTAAACAAAGGTGTCCTAAAGAAACAATACGAACTTAGTCTCAAAGCAAATGTTAAATATCCTATCAGTAATTATGTCTCTATAAAAAAATTGTCTAAGTCTTATGCACTTCCTGTTAATTAACCATCTAATGCTCTATTCCTAGTAATGTGTAGGAAGCCTTAGATGATCTAAACTAGACTATGATAATGAATGAAGAGATGGAGACATTGCAAAGGAATTCTACATAGGAACTTGCTTCATTCCCTGAAGGAAAGAAATCAATCGGATGTAGATAGGTATATTTTATGAAGCTCAAGGCTGATGGAAGCATTGATAGATATAAAGAGAGACTAGTTACAAAGGATTATATACTGAGTATGGAGTGGAATGCCATGAAACATTTTCACCATTGGCCAAGCTAGATACAATTCGCATTTTCATCTCTATAGTAGCAAATTAGGAGTGGCCTCTAAAATAATTTGATGTTAAGAATGCTTTCCTCAATGGGGATCCAGATGACGAGTTATACAATGAGCTATAACCAAGTGTGAAACTTGATTTCTTGAGTAAAAATAAAGTTTACAAATTGAAAAAAATCATTGTATAGGTTCAAGGAATCACTTAGAGCTTGTTTTAGGAAATTTTCCATGACAATGAAAGCTTTTGGTTATAAATAAAGTGGTGTAGATCATACTTTGTTTATTAAACTCAAATGAGGAAAAGTGACAGCCTTAGTTGTGTATGTTGATGATATGGTCTTGATTGTGAAGAAATGAAGCTACTACAAGAATAGTTGGTTACTGAATTTGAAATGAAGGACTTAGGATAACTTAAATACTTTCTAAGTATCGAAGTAGTATGGACAAATCAAAGAATTTCTCTTTGACAAAGAAAATATATACTGGATCCCTTGATTGAAAACAAAATGCTGGCCTGCAAACCAGTTGAAACACCTCTAAAAATGAATCATAAGCTTGGATTTTTTTTTCAAATCAAATTCCAAAAGATATAGGGCATTATCAACAATTAGTTAGGAGATTAATCCATTTATCTCTTACTATACTAGATTTAGCCCATGCAGTGAGTGTTGTTAATCAATTCATGTATCAACAAAGTAAAGAACACATGGATGCAGTATACAAAATCTTAAGATACTTGAAAGGTTGTCCAGGAAAAGGTTTGTTTTTAAAGAATAGTGTTTCTATCATTAAAAGATATACATATGTAGATTGGGCAAGTGATCAAACTACTAGAAAATCTACATTTGGTTAAGTTACTTTTGCGGAAGAAAATCTTGTAACTTGGAAGAGCAAGAAGCAAAAAGTTATTGCAAGGTCAAGAGCAGAAGCTGAGTTTCAAGGAATGGCTCATGGAGTTTTCGAATTATCAGGGGTTGAACATCTTTTATCAAATTCAAGGATTAAGCATACAAAACCTAAGAATCTTTATTTTAATCATCAAGCTCCCATAAAGATTGCATAGAACCTTGTATATCTTCATCATACTAAATGTGTTGAAGTTAACAAACATTTTGTCAGGGAGAAGTTAGATCAAAAGGTTATTTAATTTTTTTTTTTTTGTTAAGTCTAAATATTAACTAGCTGATGTTCTTACAAAAGAGAAAGGAATTTTAAAATACAATTGGCAAGTTGGATGTCACGAGACGGGAGTTTCACCCCTCAAAGAGTTCACGTGCAGGGTTCAATCATCCTTCGTATCATCATTTATACCTAATATGGATGATGAGCTAGTAACATCTTCCCTATTTTACCTAGTCTGTTCTAAGCCTTACATTCTCATAAGGAGAGCTCAATTGGCTTTGCCATAGTCCTCCATATACTTAGGAGTCTCAACTATTACAATTGGTTTTGACTTATCTTAGCCTCATCAAGAAAGTGGCATTAGCTCCTAATCAATTTGTTTGTGAGAGGCTAAACTCGCCTTCTAAGTTATCCTACATCATGAAAAAAAACCCCTACATATGCCACACATAACACTATACACTCAAGTTAAATACTCCCACAAGATCCTTAACCTTTGAGCCATGACATTCTCCCCTACTTAAATTTATGATGTTTTTATCATGAGGCAAATGTACTACCACCACCCTCTCTCTAAAGAACTCAACCCCATCTTCACATCTGTTGTCAACCCACTTAAGATTATCTTTGATGAAATGGAAGAGGTGGCAAACAGGTACCTGAGAAAGGAGGGTAAAGACAGACCAGTGGTAGTCCCATAATTATAAGTCTCTATCTTGAAGGAAATAAGTTAATTCAAAGAAGTTAGCACCTTTGGTGCTAAGCTTTGTTGTTTTTTTGGCCAATTTCTTTTGTTTAGGGCCTCAAACAGACAATTTTTATATTTTAGGCAGGTTTTATTTTTGTTATAACTTTTTATAAACTTATTCATTGTGTACATCGTCTGTCGTGTTTTACTTATCTTTTTTATGTACTTTGTTTTAGGACCCTTTTAATTTTTGGCACTTTTGGTTTTATTTATGGCAGCTTTTAAGCTAACATATAAATTGTATGCCTTAAGGCATAGAACTCTCAATCTTTATCACAAATATAATATTTAAGCCATCATTGCTCTTTTACTACCCAAATTCTTGAATTGCATATATTTTTTCGAATTTGTATGCAAATACCTAAGAACTTTGATAATCAGCTGGTATTTAAGGATCACACTTCAGTATTTTGCATGAATCAATAGTTTGTGATAAACTTAACTTTATTCCGCTAAGTCAATCTTATTAGAACTTCGAGCCCACATGATTCCTCCTACCCTTACCCCATTCTCAATCCTTAAAGATTACCTCTTTTTGAGTTGTCCAATGATCGGGTTTGAGCATAAATTCCTACTACAACCCCAAGTTGTGACATAGTTGCCCTCTAGCAATGATGTCCTTCTTCTTGTGGCCACTCGAGCTGAATTGACAACGAGATTAGGGTAAAATCTTGTCTCCACTATTCATAACACATCAATGATATTGTCCCTTTAGTGGTCACTCCTTTTGATCTTTACTCATATGAACCACATCCATAACAAGAATTACCTACTCGTTAAGTACTCTAGGTAGCATAAAAGTAGTTTGATGAAGTTAGGAACTTTAGCTCTAATACCAATTGTAATGGAATTGGAGTTTCACATCTCAAAGAGTTCTTGTGTGGTGCTTTACCATCCCTTATATCATCATTGTGCCTAATCTCGATGGCAAGCCAGCTACATCTTTCCTATTTTACCCGAGTCTATTCTAAGCCGTCCTTAATTGGCTATGCGACAATCCTCCATATATTTTGGAGGCTCAATTAATTGTTCTATCTAGTTTAAACCTGCCTTAACCTCATCAAGAGAGTGGCATCAGCTCCTGATGAGTTTGTTCATGGGAGGCTAGAATTGTATTTAGAGTTAACCCATACCACGAACAAACCCTCTATTAATGCCACTCATAACACCATACGCCTAAGTTAAACACTTCCACAATACTCTCAACCCTTGGACCATGACATTGGGCATGTTAGACATTTGTGCCCCAACAATATAGAAATTATTGTTTGTATACATATAGAAGTACTTTGTAATAATAGTAATAGGAATATTGACTGTATATGTGACTCATTGGAGAAAGTTTTTGTATTTATATAGTTTCCTAAAATAGTGTTCTTTCCAAAATGTAATTGTTTTTGTCTATTTTTCCTTCATATGAGAGAAGAATATATGAAAAACACTAAATTTTTCCACAAATATTGAAAGACCCCAAATCATCACCAAGATTAGAAATTGAGTTTAGATAGATTAAATAAATCAAATGAATTATAGGATTTAATTATACAAGTTGGTTTAATTTAATTAGCTAATAATTAAGTTGGTTTTGAGATTTGAAATTCCTAAAATCTCTAAACATGTTCTAAAAATGTTTAGAGGATTTCTAGACTCTTGATTCTTAGCCTAAACACTAATTCCTAAATCTCAGTAAAATTTGAGTTCATTTGCTTATCTTCGAAAATTAGTTCTTAAACCCGAACTCAAATTAAATATCTTTTATCTAAAATAAATTCTCAAATTAAGTTCTTATTGCAAGTTCTTAATTTCTAACATATTGGTTCCGAAACAAACTTTTAAATACTTCTAGAACTATAGATATTGATCTGATAGTTCTAAACCTATACCCTATTTCTAAAATATATAAATTTAATTTTATCCTTTCCTTTTGTTTTAATCTTTTGCTACCTTTTTCCTTTTTGCCTTTTCCCTTTTATTCTTTTACGTTTCCCTCTTCTTCTTCTTCTTCTTTTCTTTCTTTTTCCAAATTAACATATAAATCTCAAACTCAATAAGAGAAAAGGAGGAATCAAGTAGAATATGAGAATAGAAGAAGGAAATCAAAGCTAGAAGTACAAGAAGTTGCATGATTTAGCCAAAAAGCTAAGTTTTCTATTCCAAGTTATATTTGTTTTACTTGTTGTTTGCTTATCTAATTGATGAATTGATGATGAAATGAGTTGGGATTGTTGTTTATATATGTATATATTGGATTAATGTTGTTGGGAGTTGAGTTGTGATGAAGAAGACGATGAATAGTGAAGTTGAGTTTTGTTGAAGTAGTTGGAGTTGTTTGATGTAGTTAAATATGTGTAGAAGTGTTGTTTAGACTTGATATGGGTAGTATATATCTTTTATGAAGTTTTGATTGAAGTAGAATGTGTAAAAGTTTGATAAAATGAAGTTTGAAAAACAAGAAAATTCATAACTCAAGGGAAACCATGAATCACGGGTGTGATTTAAGCCTTAGTAGGCTCAGATTGGACAAATTTCATGAATCACGGGTGTGATTTTGAGAGAAAAAGTTCTGTTTTGGGAAGTTTTGATGAATCACGATTGTGATTCATCTCTTGGTAGCCTCGGGTTGGTCAAAAACTTTGAAACTCAAAAATCACGGTCGCGATTCTTTGCTCAAAAACCATTTTATGACAGCTTTCTAAAAATCGCGGCCGTGACTCATATTTTTCCTGATGCAATACTATTTCGTATTTCAATCATAACTTTTTCATACAAACTCCGATTTAAGTGATTAAAGTTGCGTTGAAAGCTTAAAAAGAGATCTACAACTTTCATGTTTTTAGTTTTTGCAAATTCTAAAAGTATCAGTGCTTCAATTTCACTTCTTTCCAACTGATACATTTTTCAAGTAAAGTTAAAAACTTGTTTTTGTTTGTTTTATTTGTGTTTGCTTTAGAAAATGGATCTTTTTGAGTTAATATGAGATAGATAAGTGATGTTTGATGTGTTATATTGATTGGTTAATATAATTAAACATGAGTTAAGTAGATTTAAAGATTTAACAAATAATTAGATTAAATCTAGAAGTTAGTTATAAAATGAACTTAGTTAACAAACCTAGGTTCAACTTGACTAAACGAACTTAAATGAACTAAAATGGATTAGATTGTTTAACTTTGATGAATTTGGCTAAGTTTAAGTTAATGTAAGCTCGAATTGACATAGATCTTAGATATATAATGAATTAGTAATTAATCTAAGTCCAACTTGGCTTAATGAACTTCACTAAGCTAAAAATGAATTAGATTGATATAGTTTAATCACCTTGACTTAGTAAATGAATTAAATGACTAATTCCAATCAATTTGGTTAAGGTTAAGCTAAAATGGGTTAATAGCTATTAATTAGCTTAGATGAATGAATTAGGATGATCTTTGAATAATATGGGGAATATATTGTTTCAAATGTGTGTTACTTGGAAAATGAATGTTTTTGGTATATGAATTCTTTGTTAATGCTTTTGTAATAAAACACTATAAATAAAGAGAAAAGAAATTCTTTGACAGACAAAGGAGAACTGTCCATATTTTGGCGGGGCGATCTTCACAGCCATAGTGGAGTTCTTATTTAGTGTGTAATCAAATAGGGTTAATAAAATGAGTTTGAGATGAATGTATAAATAGCTTAAGTTCTTATATGATTTTGATGAAGTAGATGATTAGTTTAGTTTAGTTTCTTATACGAGTTCTTTCCTTAACAGAAGTGGATATCTGATTTATCTTTTGGATTATCTTCTAAAATTCCTTTCGAGGCTATGTTTGGATTCCATCTTCAAGGTACGCAGTAACTTACGTGATGATTGATAGGATAGGCATCCTAAATGGATTAAGAACTTAAAGATGGCTTAATAATTGATAAGTGTTGGTTGTGTTTTACGTCGTTGAATCCGGAACCGGGGAGCGACAATCTTATAATGATGCAATGGCACGGTAGTTTAGGCACTTAGCCCAATCCTTTGTCATGATGCAATGACTCAAATCCATGATGCAATGGTGGTTTTTTTTATTGGCTAAGTGGGTAGCTAATAGGGTTAACTGTATTGGTATATTCTTTACTTAGGCTCGGGAGGAAATAATATGTTTTAGTTCACGGGTATGGGACCATTGAACTAATTGATGTTATAGACCGGGATAAGTGGAGTGTATAAAGGAGTGTGAACCCTAGATGATGCTATTAATATTCTTTATCGGTTAGATATAGATATCCGGTCTATCTATATCAACCCCCTGAGTAGTTGCTGTTACTTAGGACCCCGAGATTCCCATTGGCTTGTTCCGAAGTGTGAGTGCTCCATTATTGATTTGTTTATTTTAATAAAAAGATAATAACTTGTTGATTGTGCATTGTATTTAGTTATGCTCGTGTGTCACTCCGTGTGTGATTGTGTTGCTGTGTACTGGGCTTAGGCTCATCCTTGTTCTTGTTATTCTTTTTACAGGTTTTGTTGTTAATAAAGATGAAGTTGATGATGATGAGTTCTTGTTGATGTTGTTGACGTTGGTGATGATGGATGATGAGACGATGATATGATGATGTTGTTGCTATTGATGATGCTTGACTCGGGTTTTAGGTGCTTGTAATGATTCAGAGAGAATTTGTGGATGAGTAAAGTGAGTAGGAGCGTAGATGTAGTTAATTATTTTATTTCTTTTTGTTTTGTATTACTAAGAGCTTGATATATTTATAAATTGTATTTTCTTTTAAGGGCTTGTTAATGCCCAATTGATTGTAAATGATTATCTAACCCTAAGAGTAAATCATAAAGTGTTTTTATAAAGTTAGTTTCTTAGAAAACTGGTTTGCTCTGTAGGGAGTAGAAGTTTATAAGTTGTTTTATAAAATTTGATTTTTCGTTGCTAAATCCAGTTGTTGTTAGAATCTAACTAAACGATTTCACAATCTAAAATCGAATAGCAATGTTCAACATAAATACCTTCTTTTAAGACAACCTTACGTATAATTCGTAAAAGTTATATGTGGTTGGAGACTTGGTGTGCCTAATTTGTAAATTGAGCATGTCGGGTCTTTACAAATATTTGTTTGAATGAAAATGGATGATAGTTAATGAAAGGTCCACTACATATTTTTTTTCTCTTAAGTTTATTAAATGTTGACAAGTTTACTAGAAAAATTGAATTTCATTTTAAAAGGAAATTACATCAATTAAAAAATCGATACAAGAAGATTGACGAGCAAAGACTTCCAATATGAAAATTTGATTTAAAAATGAAAATAGGTTTTCAAAAAATATCTCATACTTCAATTCTCTTAGGGGGAAAAAGTAAAACCCATTTAGCACAATTTAATCGCATAAAAATAATAATACAATCTTCCAAAAGAACTTCAAAAAAGAAAAATAAAAAAAATATATAGAAAATATCAAAACGACCCATAAGATATCAAAATGTGTATTTGTAATATACAGAAAAATATTTTATAAAGAAGGGCAAAGGAATGTCAGTTGTTAATTGGAGAAGGCAATTTTGCTCATTCCTAATAAATGAGACATATAATAATCATCTCTCACATTGATGATGGTCAACAAGTCTTTAAAAATAGTAAATCTTCAATAAATTATGATAAATGGCAAAAGTTGTCATATGTTAAAAAATAAGAGGGTTTTATGGTCCGCCTTTGTATTAACTTAATGTTTTTTTTTTTCCATGACCTAGAGATTTTGGAGAATAGCTTTTGACAAAGGAAAATTGGTCTCTAGGCCGTCGGCTTTTATGTGAAAGCCATCGGCGTAAAGCTCTCGGACTTTTATGAAATTTGTGAAAACTGGTAAGAAGGTTGCCGGTGTAAGGACATAGGCCGCCGGCGTAAGTGCCAGCCTTTCCTGTCCGAAGTGTTTTCTATATAAGAGATCCCAAGGTTCGTGTTTTTCTTTTATAACCTCCTTCCTTCGACCAGAGAGAGAGAATTGAGAGTTTTTGAGTGTTTTCTTTAAGAACAAGATCAAGGGAGATCAGATTTGGATCAAGAGTAAGTAAACTTGCCTTTATCTATTAAGATTCTTCGTATATCGTTTCGTTTCCTTAGGGTTTTGTTTGGATTTTGAAGGGATTTTCTAGGAAACCCTAGTTTTGATCAAGATCCAATCATCCAGGAAAACAAGCAAGGATTAAAATTCGAATCAAGTAAGTATATCATCTCCACCATAGATTTAAAATAAAAAGAATGATTTTGTGATTTGAGGTTATGTCTATTTATGAAACCTAGGGTTTGGGTTTTGAAAAGATCCTATCATTTAGCGAATTATTAGGAATTGAGATCAATCAAAGTAAGTTTCATCCTCCTTATCTTAGAATTAATAAGGGATTTATGATGATAATGGATTGTCTGAAAATTTTAATTTATAAATTAAGGTTTTGAGAAGAAAAGTTGTTCTTGTTGGATTTTGTGGAAGTCGATCAAAGAAGAAGTTCAGATTTGGTGTTTCTCATATAAGGTGAGGGTTTTTGGAGATTTTGATAAGTTAGGGTTTGAATGGGTTGAAGATTTACATATTTCATTTTCTGTTTTATTTTGTATATTAGGAGATTTGGAGATTTTAGGTTATTGTTCATAAGGGATTTGTGATTTGGAGAGGTTGTTCCTGGAATTGGAAATGTATGACTAATCCCTGCTTGTTGTTTTTGCTTATAAGATTAGTATTGCTTACAAATTGATTGGTTGTAGGATAGAACTTTATAATGAACTTAATTCCATTCGGCTTAATAATTTTTTGCTTGGTTGTGTTTGGCTTTAACCAGTAAAGACCTAGTAGACAGTGATACTGGTGAGGCACCTTGATGATCTAATGTGAGGTTGTCCTGAGTGGACTCGTACATAGAGATGATTCCGACAGAATTAGGGGGGGAAACGGGGATGTTTGGGGAGTACGCATCATCCATATATGTGTATAACTTCCTTATTTTCAAAGAGTTGGTTGTTTTTAAGGAAGAGTCTGAGTTACTTCGAGTTCGGGACTTGAGTATACATAGTTTTGAACTGTGTTGATTTGCTGACTAAAAAAGATAACAAATTGATTGCTTGCATTAGATTAAGTGCATTTGATATATATATATATATATATCTGTTGCGTTTGCATTTGAATTTGCTTTAAAGGATTGGAGTTATCGTACTGGGCTTCATAGCTCACTTTTTAAAATTTTAGGGACAGGTGATGAAGACATTGTATATGATCTTTCAGGTTATGATCTGATCTTTGATCAGGGGGGCGACGATAGTAGACTTGACTATCCAGTTGAGAGTTAGATTTGCAATTTACGGGTTCATGGAAGGAGAGAAGTGTTTAGATATATTGAAGACTTGGAAATTATCTGTTTATGTTTTATGTGGAAGCTTTAGGATTTTATGTTGTAGGAAGTTCTAGGTTGTAAAGAAGGTTTTCATTATGAATTGGTGGTTTGGTTTAGTTGGCATAGTATTGCCATCTTGTATGATTGATTTAAATCAAAAGTTTATTCAGAAGCTGCATTCCAGGTTATACAGGTTGCGTTGAGTATCTTATGAGATACCTTATGTGTGTTTACAGGTGATATTTGAAAATTTGTGGATATTAGAGCCTTAGTGTCACACCACAAAGGGTACCAAAAACGCGACAGTCCACCACACATGATATTTAAACTTAAGTATAACCTTAGTCATCCCATAAGTTTACATATCGGGTGTAAGGTGTACTTACACAACTTTTAGGATCACACTTTGAATCGAATAGTCTAAAGAGGCATACATTAACATCAAGAATAGAAATCGCAACGAGATAAATTAAGTCTTTACAAAGGTCAAGGGGGCATACCCCCACAAATAATAATAGAAGTCTATCTGGTTTAAACCATATTACAATCATTAGGGTTTATGTTAAAGAGATTTTTCTAGAAGTCCATGACTCTAGCTAGGTCCCGACTTCTTCAAAAGCTCCTTCATACAAAAGATAACCCTGTGAAATGTGTTCTCTCGGAACAACCAAAAATAGGAACACCACAACAGAACTATCGGGGTGTAAGCTATAGGCTTAGTGAGATTCAATTCAAATATTCAATACTCAACAATAGTATATATCAAAAAGTCACTAGCAACCATATGAATGCACAACCATATGAGCATACAATACATAAGACCATCCGGAAATCTTATGTTAAATGGATTTACGCCCTCCATTCAGGGTTACGTGTTTCAGCTCATACGACCATCATTTAATTACTTTTCACTTCTTATTATGGTTGATACAGGTGCCCATCCACCACGTTTAAATTTTTACTGTGATTTATTCAGGTGCCTACCCACGCACATTTTAAATTTCCGACCCATCCGTCAACAACTGAGTTTACAGGCCCCTCGTTACCCGAATTACTATGCCTTTTTCCCACAAAGGTATAATAAGTCATGCAATGTGACTCACTACGTGATATGCATGTATAGTTTATTCATATAATCGTGGCATATTAATTAGGCAGATTAAGTGCGATCATAGAGAAGTTCAGACAATCCAAGTCTACACTAGCTCATACAATAATTTATCAACAAGTCTCGTCTCGTTATACTTATTATTCATTCAACCAAGATTATGTCACAATCATCATAGTTTTATCTTTTCCTAATTCTAATGCCATTACGATTACAAGCACATACATGAGCACAACTATTTAAGAAATGAACTCACTCGGCCATGGAGAGAAATCCACTAGTTATAGTAGTCCTTGGGGAGTGGAAATCCGTCCTCCAATTCACCTAAGTATAAGGAATACCCAAAATGAGTATTTCTTATAAGGTTCTAATAACTTAACAATTCTAGCTACTAAGTTCGTCAATTTCCGCATAAGATCAAGTCCTAACTTTAAATGACCATATCCAACTTATTTTAACTCGGAATTAAGCATATAATATATCGATTTCTATCTATTTCGAAAGATCTATCTATTCCTAATATTATTTTCAAGTTTTGGAAATATTTAGGTCATGAAACAGAGGGATGAGTTCTGGTCGTTCGAAAACTTCAATTCCAAAAAATAGTTTTGTGGATGCGTGTGATGTTTCTAGCATATAGCTTAACTACACATGCAATATCGATGATTTCCCATCATGAATGATATGATATGAACTTGATGCATGCATGCTTTTGACATTATTTACAAAAAAGGAAAATTAAGAAACTTCTTATTTGTGAAACTCCATAACTTTACACTTCCATGAAAACTAGTTTCCTAACTTTGACTATCTCATTTGTTTTGAAGTTATTTCCTTGAGAAATTCAATTTATCTTTATCTAAATTGAGTCTTCATTATACCTATTACCCAAGCCTTCATTTCTACATAAAAATTTGCATTTTACACTTTGTAAATATGTTTTCAAGTAGGATTTATCCAAAAATATGAATTTCTTGAAATTAAATTTTTGAATGATTCCTTTGGGAAAAACTTGTTTAATGCATTAAAACTTAAGACTTTAAGATACCTATTACCTAAGGAATTCATTTAACACATAAAACTTCTATTTTGACCTTGGATAATAGGTGTTCTCATGACCTATATTCAAAATTATGAATTTCACATGTTGAGTACTAACTCAAAAATTTTCAGCTAGATTACACTTCTTGTTTTATAAATTAATCTCATTAAAACTCATTTCAACTCATAAAATCACTACTTGATGATACCTATTACCTATTCCCTTCATTTTTCACATAAAACATAAGTTCTAAAATTGATAAAAGGGTTTTTAAAATAGGGTCTTGAAATCATACGAATTTGACCTTGAGTATTTCAAACAAAAACTTTTCCTTTTCAAGTTCCTTGCTTTATTTGCTTAAGGATCTACCAACTACCACATCTATACACCTAAAACAAAGCCTTCATGAGTATGAATGCATGAAAACATAAATCATCATAAGATCATAAATGTCAAGCATGGTATAACAATCTAAGCTAGATCTACTACTTATGATGCATGAAATGAAGTTTAAAAGCATGAACATGAAATTTTTATGCTAGATCTCAATTTTACTCACTTCTACATGCATGAACATGAAGATATCTCCACAAATACTTGATCAAACATAAGATCTACTCTGGTGATGGCTTGATATTCATGTAGTAGCATTTTCTTATTCCTAGCAAGAGCTCATGGGGACTTTGAGTGAAAACACTCATGAATAATCTTTCCATTACAAGATTAAATGGTAATAAGGCTTAGGAATCATCACCTAAAGCTTGAAATAGATGAGAAATGGAGAAGAAAAATGAAGCTTTTGTGTGTGTGTGTGTGTGTAGGGAGTGGAGTCACGGCAAAGAGAGAAGAAAAGAGAGGATTTGTGAGCGTTGAACAATTGAAAATGAAAAATGAAAGAGAGAGAAAATTAAAAGGCTATTTATATTAAGTGGAATTAGGGTTTGTGTGTGTAAAAATAAAAATAAAACAAAACATTTTGCAGCCAATTTAGGAGGATGGTGCGTCGGCCATGTAGGGAGAGAGAGAGAGAGATATTTGATTTTATTTGAAATTGTAATTTATGTAATAAAATGTATTAAATGTAATAATTTGTTAAGAGACAAAAATTCTTGAAAAAGAAAATATAATTGAGTGGTTGTAAGGATGTAAGACTAAGGTATGAGTGAGTGTGTAATAGGTTGTACTTGTGAATAGTAATAAATAGTAGATAAAGCATCTACTTTACCGGTAGTAAGGAAAATACGGAAAAAAGGCTATAATTGTAATTTTTATAACCCAAAAAATTATAAAACATATATTTTTGGAATCCTTATAAAATTTCGGTTCTAACGAGTATTCCGAAATATTTTTCTGAGTTTCTAGTTCCGGGGCTCGCTTTTCCGTAATGAAGCTCGGGAAAGCCCGGAATAGGAAATTCTTCGAAATCAAAATTTTATATGGTTTGAAATATACCATAAAACAATAATCCACATTAATTTATCTTATAGAGGTTCGTTTATATAGAAATCGAAGAAAAGTAGGAATTTGGGTTCCTAGGTTATTTGTACTAATCTTATTTAGGGTTTGATTTCCGATTTACGGAGTTTACTCGTTACTAAAAAAATCGAGGTTTACACTTAGCGTGTCCTATTCAAGAGAGGCACATGGCAGGTTGTAATGCCTTATTTTAGGGCGTTACAACTTATTTGGTATCAAAGCATAGGTTTATGATCTTTAGGGAAATTAGGTTATGAACTCCTTAGGACCGTGAGATGAAGAGAGGGGTAGATCATGAGAAAGTTAATAGCTATGGAAAGCATAGAGTTGTTTTTTTAATGAAAATTTTCTAGGTTAACCTCTTCATTATGATTTCTCATTGTTTCTTTCATTATAGCTTATTGCTTATAAGTATTATATTTATTTCATTTATGTCATTATGTTTTCATAATTATTTTCATATATATTTTCGGAATATTTGTTATTTTATTTTTGTTTTTGTTGTTACTCCCTTAAATACATAGAAAAGTGATCAGTAAAACAAATAAAGCTCAATAAAAATCGAGAAATGATAATTTATAAAACCAAAATACCCTCCTACTAAACTTATGACCTTTTAGGATTCTTCTATAATACATATACATGTTTATACAAGAAGTTAATGACATTTAATGAAATGTAATAGACAAAACAATAATGACTATAGTAAGTTAAAGAGAATATATGTAAATACATAAATTAATAATCGTAACTTGCATAAAGAAATTTAGAACTCAACCCTTACAATTTTAATGACTATAAATTCCAAAATTAATTGAATGAAATAAATGATTGAAACCTCCTCTTAAGTTAACCAAGAGACAACCTACAATAGTCAATAAATCTTTAATGACAGTCAACAAATCCTTAATGACACAACCCAACAAATCTTTAATGATTGTTAATTATGAAATTCAAAGAAAAGTTAAAGAAAAAAAAAGAAGCACTATTTGAATTAAATGATGCAAATTCAAAAGGCACAAAGACTAAAAAAAAAAGAATTTTATAAGCATCTCCAAAGATTTTAAATAACAAATAACAAAGGTAAAATTTAGAGCCATAAATAAAAGATAATAAAAATGAGAACTACCGTACCAAATTTCCATAGTGGTAGTGACGATTAAATAATGATAACTTATAAAATTCAAGGATTAAGAATAATTATAGTAATTTGAATATTCAATTAGTATACAAACATGTAATAACAATGAATCTAATACAAGAAAATGTGAAGTGGGACTGACGAGTTCATGGTTTGTTTTATTCTATAAATGTTATGTTTAATATGTATTGTCTTTGTTTTATCATGCTTTGTCAAATCTTGTCACCTCCATTCTTGTCATGTCAACCTTTTTGTTTTGAGTCATGTTCTTTTGAGTCTGTTTTAAAATTCAAGCCATATGTTAGTTTAGTACCGGTCAGTTTAGTTACTCTTGATATTTGTCAGCCCCTCTCACTATCAAATTTATGATAGAATAAAAAAATTAAATTATTTTTTTATTACAAGCAAAACAACAAAATATATGAGAATATATATACACATATAATGTATAACATAACTAAATGAGTGAAGAAAAGACAAAATAAAATTATAGTTATGATAGAAAAAATAAGAAATAACTATGAGAATTGGTTGACCTTGTAACTATAACATTAACATTAATAACAAAGCAATAAAAGTTGTCAATTATGGCAAAGGTCAAAATTGTTAATGAAATGGTAAACTCATAAAATCAACTTAAATAAAAGGAAGAATGTAAAATGATTATGAAAAAAAAAATCGAGAATCAAAATGACAAAAGTCTAAATAATGATAATACCAGCAAGTGAAATATACCAATAAATAACTCATCTATTAAAATTTATTGGGAGCATAACAACCAAATTAATACAATTATATATTTATGGTTTTTCTTTCATTTCTTTTATATAATGAAGTGGAATAAATATGGTGTTTGAAGGAAGTATGGAAATAAATAACCGCTTAAAGTTATTGGCAAGTGTAAGGATGAAGAAAATGCTAATATAGTTGTTGGAGGAGTATTCAAAGTAATTTACGGTAAAGTTTGAGATAACAAGTATTAGTATACAATGAAGGGTCAGAACTATAAGAAAATGATTGGTGAAATGAGAGAGAAATAAAGACTGTTACTGAGATAAGATGACAGTATTAAAGATGATATGTAGATAGAAGTTAGAGGCAAAGAAAGATGACTAAAGTTGATTAGAAGAAACTGGAGGTATAAAGAAAATCTTTATAGATGGTTGACAATTATATTGTAGCCTAGTAGACACATGAAAGTAAGTGAAAAGTCATGTTGAAGAATAAAAGTAAGTGAGAAAGATTATATTTAAGACTAGATGAGAAGGATTGGAATAATCAGTAAATAAGAGAATAGTTGAATCTTATATAGATATGAATGTATATGTGGAAAATAGTTGCAAGAAAGAAATGTGATATTAGTGACTTGTAAGGTATGAGAAATCTATGAATGATGGACGATAATGACATCTGAACTAATATATGATGATGGGTTTTAGGATGGATCTTAGAAAAGTATATACGAGACTACATATATAAATCATTTATAAAGTAGTTATACAAGTTTGGAGACAATTGGAATGGCACAAATGGTAAACAAAATTGTGGATTAACTATGGTGTCTGACAATAATGAAAAAAAAAAATTGATTAACCAATAGAGACATAGATGTTATGATCATTTGAAATAACAAAGTAAATGTAAGGTTTGATCACTAGAGTTAGAGTTGAAAAATCTTAAATTTCATGATTTGAGTTTCTGATTGTTATTTGAAGGATTATAAGGTGACTATGTCCTAACGAAGTTTCGATGGAAATGGTGATAATTAGAGATAAAGTATAATGGTTTGATTATGTTAATGAGTTTGATTGAGTTTTCTACAATTCAATCTACAGTTGTTTTAGAGGATGGAATGATTGATTTATGAACTAAGATAAAAGTATATAATCAAAGAAAATCTTTTGTTGAGAAGTAGATTTAATAGTTATATGAGGATACCAAATCCAAGTGAAGAACAATCACTTAATATTGGGCCAATAAATGGATTTGTATGGTGAAACCCTAGAGACAAAGTGCATTAGTAATCTAAATATCAAAGAATTATTGGAACGTTAGGAGTAATGATGTCAAAGGAAGAGCTAGAAGTCATTCGATGATTTTAAATGTTTACTTAAGGACATAAGTATTAATTTTAATCTTCATGTATATATTGATGGAAAATATAAGAAAATATATTGGAGATTGAGAAAACATGTTAGAAGAAGTATGGTTAGTTAATGAGTATTTTGAGATTAGATGAATGATATACAAGTGATGTGGATTATTTTTTATATAGAACAATAAGGATAAAAACTAAGTTGAATCAATGGAAGTATAAGTAACACAGTGACATTTGGAGCTCTAGCTTAATGTAAGATTTGACTTTTGGAATTTAAATTGGAACTATAGTTAAGATTTTAAGCTTTCTAAATATCGCTCAGAGAATTGAATGAAGATTTAATACAATGAGGTCGAGCAAGATTTCTTGATGAATATTGTTAATAAGTTTAAGTTATAGTCAAGAGTGTGTTGTGAAGTAACGGAGGAAGTGAATCCAAATTGAGTGGTAAAAGTTAAGAATTAAAGAGACGTGATGGAATTAATTTACTAGTAGATATAACATGAAGATGGGTTAATATGGTGTAAAGAATCAGAAACAAGAAGAAAAGGAGTGACAGAGAACTGATGGATGCATGGATAAAAAGGAGATAGTGATTCGGGTAACTTTCGAGGACGAAAGTTTCTTTTAGGAGGGGAGAGATGTAATATATAGAAAAATATTTTATAAAGAAGGGCAAAGAATGTCATTTGTTAATTAAGGGAAGAAATTTTGGTCATTCTTAATAAATGAGATATATAATAATCATCTCTCACATTGATGATGGTCAACAAGTCTTTAAAAATAGTAAATCTTCAATAAATTATGATAAAGGGCAAAAGTTGTCATATGTTAAAAAATAAGAGGGTTTTATGGTCCATCATAGTATTAACTTGATGTTTTTTTTCTATGACCTAGAGATGTTTGAAGAATAGCTTTTGACAAAGGAAAATTGGTCTCTAGGCCACTAGCCTATATGTGAAAGCCACTAGTGTAAAGCTCTCGAACTTTTATGAAATTTGTGAAAGTCGACAAGAAGGCTGCCTACGTAAGGACATAGGCTACTGGCGTAAGTGCTAGCCTTTCCTATATGAAGTGTTTCCTATATAAGAGATCCCAGGGTTCGTGTTTTTCTTTTGTAACCTCCTTCCTTCGACCAGAGAGAGAGAATTGAGAGTTTTTGAGTTTTTTTTTTTTAAGAGCAAGATCAAGGGAGATCAAATTTGGATCAAGAGTAAGTAATCTTGTCTTTATCTATCAAGATTCTTCGTATATCGTTTCGTTTCCTTGGGGTTTTGTTTGGATTTTGAAGGGATTTTTTTTGGAAACCCTAATTTTGATCAAGATCCAATCTTTCGGGAAAACAAGCAAGGATTAAGATTCGAATCAAGTAAGTATGTCATCTCAATCATATTTAAAATAAAGAGAATGATTTTGTGATTTGGGGTTATGTCTGTTTATGAAACCTAGGGTTTGGGTTTCAAAAAGATCCTATCATTTGGCGAATTATCAGGAATTGAGATCAATCAAAGTAAGTTTCGTCCTCTTTATCTTAGAATTAATAAGGATTTATAATGATAATGGATTGTCTGAAATTGTTAACTTATAAATTAGGGTTTTGCGAAGAAAAGTTGTTCTTGTTGGATTTTGTGGAAGTCGATCAAAGAAGAAGTTCAGATTTGGTGTTTCTCATATCAGGTTAGGGTTTTTGGAGATTTTGATAAGTTAGGGTTTGAATGGGTTGAGGATTTACATATTTCAGTTTCTGTCATATTTTGTATATCAGGAGATTTGAAGATTTTGGGTTGTTGTTCATAAGGGATTTGTGGATTTAGAGAGATTGTTCCTGGAATTGGAAAAGGTATGACCAATCCCTTTGTTGTTTTTGCTTGTAAGATTAGTATTGCTTGCAATTGATTGGTTGTAGGGATAGAACTTTATAATGAACTTAATTCTATTTGGCTTAATAATTGTTTGCTTGGTTGTGTTTGGCTTTAAAAATAAAGACCTGACAGACAGTGATACTGGTGAAGCACCCTGATGATCTATGTGTGAGGTTGTTCCAAGTGGACTCGTGCATAGAGATGATTCCGGCAAAATTAGGGGGAAACGGGGATGTTTGGAGAGTACCCACTCATCTATATATGTGTGAGACTACCTTATTTTCAAAGAGTTGGTTGTTTTTAAAGAGGAGTCTGAGTTACTTCATGTTCGGGACTTGAGTATACATAGTTTTGAACTGTGTTGATTCGCTGACTATAAAAAGATAACTAACTGATTACTTGCATTAGACTAAGTGCATCTGATATATATTATATATATATATTGCGTTTGCATTTTCATTTGCTTTAAAGGATTGAAGTTATTGTACTGGGCTTCGTAACTCACTTTTAAAAATTTTTAAGTATAGGTGATGAAGACATTATATATGATCTTTCGGGTTATGATCTAATCTTTGATCAGGGGACGACGATAGTAGACTTGACTACCCAATTGAGAGTTAGATTTGCAGTTTACAGGTTCATGGAAGGAGAGAAGTGTTTAGATATATTGAAGACCTGGAAATTATCTGTTTATGTTTTATGTGGAAGCTTTAGGATTTTATGTTGTAGGAAGTTCTAGGTTGTAAAGAAGGTTTTCATTATGACTTGGTGGTTTGGTTTAGTTGGCCTAGTATTGCCAACTTGTATGATTGTTTTAAATCAAAAGTTTGTTCAAAGCTGTATTCCAGGATATACATGTTGTGTTGAGTATCTTATGAGATATCTTATGTGTTTACAGGTGATATTTGAAAATTTGTGGATATTAGAGCCTTAATGTGTCCTATTCAAGAAAGGACACGTAACGGTTGTAATGCCTTATTTTAGGATGTTACAGTATTCATTGAAAAAGGGTAAGAATTTATCCTGTAAATTTTCTCTCACATTTCCTAAATAATAAGAGGGAATGAATTTTGCCAAGCACAGAAAAACCCTCTCTTATATACTTATTCCCTCTAAATATACCATAACTTTAAAAGAGAGAGGAACGAAATTGGCTCTTCTTTTCCAGTCTATTTCTTCCGCCATAATCCAAAACTAGTGTGAAGAATCTAGTATTCGGACAAGGACAACGGATTGCTTCTTTTACGGTCAAAATATTCCATCATCTCTCATCATGCACCAAGAATATTGCAAGGATCCTTGCTTTTTTGGTCCGAGATTTAATCATGGCTTTCTTTTTTGTGCCAAAGATGATCTTGTCGATGTCCCGAGGGATCCAATCCAATCCCTTTTTAAAGTCCTTCAGAAAAGTACTTCTCTCTAGTCAAGTAAAATATGCCGAGGTATATTAAGCTATTTGGTCTGATTAATGTTGTAACATGAAATTTAAGTTATTCACAAAAATAAAGCATAAATATAAGGCCCATGATGCTGAGAAAAAGAAAATATTAAATCTGTCAATGATAGAATTTAATACAATTTATATTATTAGTATTTTTATATAGCCAATATATTACTAGTGTTTAAAATAATAAAAAATTAACCAATTGATGAGATTGTTTAAAAATTTTAATTTCTTCCAACTTGATAGATATCAATCTATAATCACGTCTATGCAAAAATGTCCCAAATAGCACCATTTTCCCCCCTCTTTGTTGTAACTAAAAAGATTTAGTTAATTAGTCGGATTTAGTTAATGGGTCAAAAGAAACTAAACTGTATCCTTAATAGTTATGTTCACAACATTGTCAAATTGAAATGAATTTATCATTCAAAGGTCTGAACTGAATCACTAATGTCATATTTGGTATACTAGAATGACTTGAAATGGAATGGTTTGGAACTGAATGGATTAGAACGGAATGGGTTCCAGAATGATAAATCCATTCCTATGTTTAAAAGTATACATCGGATAGAATAGCTTGGCTATAGGATGTATTTATCGGAAATGTCTCTAGCAATAACTACGAGTTTTGAATATGCAATACGATAAAAGAGTAATTCTATTGCATGTGATTAATAAAGCTGGAATGGAATTGTGATTCCGCTTTCTCAAAGGTAGAATCGAATTCCCTTTCAAAGTTTGAATTGTCGATTCTAAGGAATCGTGATTTCGGCTTTTAAAGATGCATCCAAACATGTGAAATGAATGGAGTCCAAAATTGCGATTCATTTCAGGTCCATTCTTGTATACCAATCATGACATAAGTGTAGTTTGCATTGGATCGGTTTTCTTTGATGCACTTTGAAAAACACCAATTTCTACATTTCGTTATCAAATTTACACCTACACCTAATTTTTACTTTTTCCATTTGATATAAGATTTCAAATTAAATGAAAATATAAGAAGTGGACTATAATTTTTTGCATGCATATTACAAAAGAATTAAGTACAAATAACAGTTCCAAAAAAAAAAAAGAAATAGTAGTTAATTTGCTTGATTGTTTTTTTGTTGTCTAATGCAATGCCAATCCAAAATGCATAATACTAATGGACTATCACAAAAATCACGAACAAAAAGTTGTAATTATGGTAAAAACGTCATAGGATAAAGTTTTAAATCCGTACTTAGCAACCTAAAGTTCAAACAATTGGTGAAAACGGTCTTATATCTTATTCAACTTCTAAACTTCTCATTCGAACTAAAATATCTAATTTTAATTCACAATCATTATTATATTTCAAATATTCAAACGCTTCAAACAACACAAAACTAATAGGGGAAAAAAAAGCTTGAAATGCTTCTTATTTGTAATTATGAAACAATTCAGTTCAATCTAGTAAACTGAATCGTCAATTGTTTGAATGCTTTTTGAATGGAGCAAATTAATGAAGAATAGTTCGCTTTGTTTTGATTCGATTGTCAATTCAATTCAATGGACAACTTTCTAGTTTTAAGTTTTACTATACTTCTTTAAATAATATCTTAATTGTAATTGTCACGCCATAATACCTTATGCATTATACACACAGACTTTCCTAAAAGAAACTGTTTATACCAAACAATCACTGGGCACTTTTAAATTTCTAAAATCATTTAATTAGATTCTGAAAACAACTAGATTTAGTAGTATTATTAAAACTTGTTTTACAAAAAAATTTATATCTTACTTACATGAGTAGTTTAACCTTTATAAAAACAAACTATACCATTAGGTATCCCATATACCTTTTATGATGGTCAAAACTTAAAAGCTTATTTCAAAACATGTGGGTACCATAACCAGGCCCTTAAAAAAAATTACAAGTTCTAAAAAGATATAAATTAGTCTTTAAAAAAAAATAAAATACATCCATGGTTCTAACTTGCTTTACTCTTGAACCAAAATCCTCTCAAGTCATCCCATACACATAAGGAAAACATCATCATCCAATCAACACCTAGAAAGAAAATAACAATGAGTCGAATTCTGCTACAACAGCAACATAAGTATGCACGAGATAACACATAAACTTATACTAATGCAATGCAGTAAAGAATATTTTGTTATCTTTAAATTATAGTGAAACAAACAATACTAGAGTACTCACACTTCGAAACAAACCTGTGGAAATCTAGAGATCTTGAGTAGTAACAACTGCTTAGGGGGTTGGTATAGGGATCTTGAATACCTATATCTCAATATGATATACTAGAAAAGGAAAATAGCTTCCTTTAGGTTCACGGCTATTATAGATATCTACTTATCTAGTCTATAATATTATTTAGTTTAACCAGTTCCATAAACATGAACTAAACCATATTACTTCCTTCTAAACTTAAGTAAATGTTAGATCGATACCATTTGTTCTATCAACTACCCACTGAGCCACTTATAAATTGTCATTGCATCATGACAAGGGGATGGCCTAAGCGCCTAACTACTATGTTGGCATCTCCAACAAGGTTGTCACTCCTTTAATCTAATTCAACGACCATGCACAAGTAATAATCATTTATTAGGTTGTCTTTAAGTATTAATTCATTTTAAATGCCTAACCTAGACAATCAACACATTTGTTATTGCATACCTTATATTATCCAGAATTTAAACAGAAACACATGGTTAGCATAGAGCCAAACATTTGTTCAAGAGATTAAACTCATATAAGAGATTAAATTAATTATCTACTCATATCAAACTTATTAAAAAAACTTATTTCATCAAACACTAAGTAGAAACCTCGCCATGACCGCAAAAGTTGCCATGCCAAGATATGGATAGTTCTCTATTGTTTGTCAAATTATTTTTTTTCTTTTCATTATGAACATTCTCTATAAAAACATTATTACCTCTTATTAGTTATAGAAAATATTTATTTTTCTAGCAAACAAACATTTGAAACAATGTACACTCTTTATTAATCATGGTTTAGCCTAACATATTAATTTAAGCAAAATACAAATTAAGTTTACATTATTTAACTCGTCAATCGAATTCATTTTATTAAGGTTCATTAAGTCAAGTTGAACCTAGGTTTATTAATTAAGTTCGTTTATATTTAAAATCTATGTCAAGTCTAATTAGTTACTAAATTATATAGGTTTTTATAAATTATTATGACTTGGTACTTAACAAGATAAATTTTATGTTTTTGAAAGGTAGAAAATTATAAAAGAGCTTTTGGAAATAAGTTTGCCAAGTTGGATCAAGATTTGAATCAAAATTGAAGAAAGGTCAAAGACTTATGAATAATACGGAAAGATAGGATAAACCGTGTTTCAAGTTATGAAAATTTGGAATTCAAGTATTCAAGGATCAGATGGAAACACGAGGAAATAAGAAAGTCATGTTTCTAGTCATGTTCCTTAACAAAGAGAAACACGAGCGGATAGGGAAGTCGTGTTCCCCTCATGCTATTCTAGAGATGTGTTTGATGAATGAAACAAAGAGAAGCATGATGAGATATGACAAGTTGTGTTCTAGTTGTGTTCTAGATTAGGGGAAGAAACATAAGGAGATAAGGAAGTTGTGTTCTAGTCATGTTCCTTGCTCTGTTTATTTCTTTAAAAAATTTCAACTACTTGCTTTACATCATAACTCAACATACAACTTATTCATAATTAAATATTTCTTAACATATTTTTTCTTCATATATCATCAAAATCATTTCATCAACTCTTAATCTGCACATGCATAAACATAACCTAAGTTTCATCTTATAAGATCCTATATCTCTTATTCACCAATTTTATCACAACCCACATAAAACTAGCATCTATTCATTATTTTCATGCAGTAACAAAGACAAGAAAAATGACTATACTTACTTGTTTAGTAAACTCAAATAACTTGATCTTCTCCACCACTACTACTTCTCAGTTGTTGGAGCTACTACTGACATGATTTTCATCTTCTATCTTATGTTCTAACTACAATTCCTCCTTTAATCTTCTTAGAATTGGGATTTTAGGGTTGATTTCGAGAGAAGAGAAAAAAAACGAAAAAGAAGAAAGAAAAGGAAAAGAGAAAAAGGAAAGAAAAGGATAATAATAAATAAAAATAAAAGATATTTATAGGTAGGGGCTTCAAGTTTAAATCTTTCGGATAATTATTTTAAATATCGAAATTAGTTAGAAAGTAATTTGAGAATCTATATAACATAAATTAATAACTGGATTTAGAAATATAATGTAGAAATTTAATTTATAAGAAAATGATATTTAAAATTGAGTTTGTGTTTAAGAACTGATATTTTTAAATAGGTAGATAAATTTACAATTTATAGGGATTAAGGATATGAAGTTAAACTAAAATTCAAGTGTTTAGGAATTTACAAAACATTCAAATTACATGTTTAAAGGTTTAAGGGATTGAAATTGAAAGAATATAAAGTCTAAATTGAAAATTGAAAGAGTTAATGAAACTTGATCTGTTTAAATAGATAGATAAAATAGAAAGAGATAAATGAAATCTCAAATTTCAATTTAAACTATTTACTAATCTAGTTATGTTAAATTATCTGGTTTTATTCTACTGTTTACTTGTTTTATTTATTTAAATTATCTAAATTCAATTTCTAACTTAGATAGGTGAGGATTTAGGATGTTTTAGTAACTTATATATATATATATATATATATATTAATTGATCATCATATTATATTTATATATATTAAACTGCTTTTGGACATAAAGATAGCAAAACCTTAATCGGTGTATGATATAAAAGAAAATAGTTTTTACATATATATCTTAGCTCTTATGTGTTGCCTTTTAGTGAAAATGGCCTACTTACCCTTTAGGATTAATTAGAAAAACCATATTAGTGTTTTGGTTTATTTGCAAACATATGATCCATGTTACTTTTGTTGTCAAATAGGTTACTGAGTTTAATGTAAAAGGGTCAATGTTGTAAATTACTATTGTATAGATATGTGTCGGTATTTCATTAATCTAAGAAAATTGGTTTATTAATTAATAAATATTACTAAATAAAATTGAATAAAGAAAATATTAAAATTTATTTTGAAGGATCCAAAATATTTTAAAAAATGTAAAATTAATTTCTTAAGTTTGGTAAGATTGCTTACACATCTTCTTAAAAAATTATTAAATATTATTGATATTTCACATTAAACTTAAGTAAGTTATTTATAAAAAAAAGTTAATATGGATCATGTGTTTGCTGATAGATCAAAAGCCAGATAACATTTTTGTAATTATGCTCTACCTTTTACTGCTATTTTGATTGTCTCGTATCATAAATCCTCATGGTTGGGAAATTTCCAATCACTTCGTTTGGCTATATTTTATTTTTTACAGCTATTTAGTTAAAGTAGATTATAGCAATTATTCTATATGTCATTGGAACACGATCAATTTGCAAGAAAGTTTACGCAAAAGCAACTCTAAAGTCAGTACCGATCCAGACATGGTTAACTACTAACTATAGATAGAATCAAACATATCTTGCGAAAAACCACACTGATCACTGACTATGCTTGGTTGCTCTAGTGTAAGTAAAATCTTTGTACACGGTGAAAAGCATTAGAACTATAATTGAAAAAAAACACTACCTAGTCTTGTGGGTCTTAAGAGAGTGATCTTTCATGTAGAAGGTTTCCACTACGGTGTCGCAATTTCAAACAATGCGAGGAATAATTAAATTAACTAATGCGATTTTCAAAATCTATACCTGATGAAAGTAATTCCATTTCTTATTATTAACCCACATCCTTCCTCTGTAATGCTTATTAGACAGACCTCTCTCACTAGCACTATAGCGACCAGCAGCCTAGAATAAGTAGTCATGGGTTTATTTGATTTCAAGAGGTGCAAAATCGAAATCAAGTACAAAGGACATAGATTAATTAAACACATGGTAAGTGGCACCTCGCATCTTAGAGCACGAGAACCCCCGTGACATATACCAATGTCGTAGTATAGATATGCAAGGCTTAATATCTCTATATACTCTCAATATAATAGGTATCATCACGTAATGAAAAGAAAATACCAAAAGCTCAACCAAGTAATCCCTTGGATAACCTTTTACATCAATGAAAACATATTGGTCAGGGGAACTTATATTAAGGAAAGTCTCTTAAATTAAATAAGACATATTTGAGTCCGTTGAAAACTGCTATCTTCCCACCCACTTCCATAAATAACAAGATGCCACACAAGTCTTGATTAGCATAACGCTTGTAGATAAAACATAAGTCTTATAGGGGATGAACAAGAAAAGCCAGCATAGTAGCTACCAAAAGCATGTAGACATGGTATGATAAGACATTCAGACGTACATAATGATAATGTGGTAAACAACCGTTTCATGATCTTATTTAAGTGTGTGACTAGCAACATTGTTTTGCTGTCTTATAACATGGGGTAATTTAAGCTCCCCATCAAACATATATTATAAACACATATATGTACTTAAAGCCACAAAAGTCATCTCATTATGGTATTATTGCTGGTATCAGCCAAGAATGCAACTATTTTATGACAACGATCTAAAATGGCAACCCATTCCACCACTATGACTAAGTTGCTACTTTCTTTTAGAGGACTAACCCATATTATAGTAATTAGTTTGTGCAGAAACCTACTTAATTGCACCTAGTAGTTTAGCACACAATCTGTATATTAGATTATTTTATGACACAACCTTAAAGGAATGTTACAACAATATAGAGATCCATAGCCATCACATCTGGCATCTCGATACTCTTAGTTCTCCAAGACTATGTTTAAACATATTCGGCAATCAATATCAAGGGTTTTGATAATTTTATATTCATAACTTTAATTACCTTGCACACATAAGCAATAAACAATGATAATCATATATATAGATTATTACCAAAAAAAAAAAAAAAAAAACTAGGCTCTAAAGATAGAATTTTTATTTTTAAAAGTAAATTCTATTCAAAAAGTTATTGTTATTGATTTTATCTATAAAAATGAGACTATTTTTATTATTTTTTTGGTCGTAGGATTTATCCTTAAAAATCAATTTTTTGTAATAATTATGTATAAGTTGTAAAACTCGATATCTTATTTAACTAGTTACTCAGAACTTCCAATAAGTTAACCTAACGGGCTTTTATGAGTACATGCTTGACTAAGTTGACAGGGATGGTGCAATCGACCGCCAATGGATGGCCGACAGAACTAACGATAGCAGATGACTTGTTGATCCAAATTTCCCCTTCTTTTCCTCTTTAACCTAATCCACTAGGGTAGAAAGAGGGTTGGTCAAGTGGGTCCCCTTAGTTACATGAAAAACACGACTAGTCTAACCCCAAAACACCTTTTCAGTTCAAATCATGTCCATGTCAAATCAATTCTCTTACATTCAATAATTCAATCATATATTCGATCCCAAACATAATATGGACAAAAATCTTGAACTCATGACAATAAACAAAAACTTATATAATCTCTACGAGATTAGTAGTTAAAATCTAATTGTTTTTAGAATCTTAAATTAATTATCATGTTCTATAAGGGTTTCATGAACAAAATTCTATTAGGTTGATCATGCTTTTGCAACTACATATTTTAATTCAAATGTTATCCATATCGTAGGACCCTTAATTAAGCTAATCATCACTTATTAAAAAACGCAATACTTCTTCTTGCACACCTTGCACCTCAATCTTAATTAGGCTTTACCCTGCACTAATAACATGTGGAAATGGAAAAGAGGGTGAGCACTTACCTTGATGATGGCACTGCTGGTACATGCATGGAAGTTTACTTCGTTATCATCTTATACGAAAGATTTTATATTTAGTTATTTTATGTGGACCATATTAAATTGGCTAGATTCAGTTTTACCACATAATAAGATTTGGTAAGATTTAATCAATTTGATTGATTTCCCTTTCTTTTATTATTTCTTAAGTGATCAAATGATATCATAAGATGTGAAGCATTATATAAATTTGATGTTGGTGTGGGACCATCATATCTATTCATAATATTTTGTCCATAGTTGAATATTTCCTTACAACATTCCCTCTATGGAAGAATATTAAAAATCGATTTCTCTCGGGTTAGTACGTTTGGCTGGCGTGAGAGTTCATCTAGCCATTGCTTCATTGACAGTTGCTTTTAACTTGCAAGGGTTCTGAGAATGTGGACATGTGGCAAGAAAAAGGGCAATTTTCCCTTTCCACCAATCATTGACGTTGAAAAGAAGTCATTGATAAAGATTTCTCTTGTAGATGGTAATATGTCAATTATTCCATTCCTTTGGCGTGAATTAGTAATTAAAAGGGTTAATCTAATTTTATCTAGCGGTGACTTCTTAGTGTCCTATATTATTGTTTCTTGTTTAATTTTTTAATTAATTCCACCATTTTTGACATGTTTCCTTCCTTTGAAAAATAATTTCCATACCTTAGTTCACTAAAAAATGGAAAGGATAGCATACGAAGTACAAACCCATAAGAGACATTTTTTCTCTCTCTCTCTATCTCTCATAAAGTAGAGCTGCAAACGAGTCAAGTTTTTAAAGGCAAGCTCGGCTTATTTAAAATTTATCAGCTCGAGTTCGAGCAAGCTTTTCATCGAGTATAAAATCTAGGCGTTGAGTTAAGCTCATTTAGATAAATGGTTTTATTTTGAATACGAGCTTGTCTCATTTATCAATCGAGCTCAAGTCGAGCTTTTTATCGAACCAAAATTTTAAGTTGGAGCTTGACTCATTTAGATAACCTATTTTATTTTTTTTAAACCGAAAAATAATATACAAGAGTTTCCAAATATATATATAACATTAAGTAGAAATTAGGTTTTGATGTTTTAATCATCTATTAATATATTATATAAAATTCACAAATCTACTAATGAACGTTTTATGAGCCTACTCATGAGTCTCAACCAAAACTTAAGCTTAACTCGTTTAGCAAAAACAAGCCTTATTATAAGCTTGAGCTCGACTTGTTTACAAATTGTGTTCGACCTAAGTCACGTTATCAAGTACCATGTGAGCAGGTCGACTTATTTGTAGCCGTAAAACTAAAAGGAAACAGAGTTATTTAAATGGTAGGAACTTCTATGGTTTTATAGCAAAATCATCGAACTATTTTTTAATTTTGAATAGATGATAGAAGTTAATATAAAAATTAAATGTTCAAATAGGTTCAATACAGATTATATTTGATTTGGTTATATTTTCAGTTTTGCTGAAACAAAAGACAAGATTAACATTTTGGAAAGGAATAACATAAAAATGGCTAAACTAATTTTAAATATTTTCTAGGATACTTTAAATAAGGAGTGAAAGACTTGAAGAATGAATTTATATTGAGAATTTTTGTGTATATGAAAATCTGATGAAGTGGAAGCCATGGCAAATATTATTCTACTTTTGAAAACTTTTAGTAGGCATGTTCATTTTGATTGTTGACTATGGCATTTCATCTGTCATTTTATTTTCTTGATGTTTGTAAGTTTTGGAAGTTCTCTATTTTTGGGCAGTTTTTCAAGTTTTATCTTTTGGTAACTTTTGAATTGGGTATAAATGTAAGCCCAAAAGTAACAAACAAAGTGGTTTGCTCATTTTCATCCTAGAATTTCAAATTTATATATAATTTTCGCATTTTTGATTTCATTTACCTGGATATTCATATAATCAACATTATGGGGCTTGCATAAAAAATAAAATAAATAATTAAATAAAAGGTAGCCAAGTTGACTACATAAAATTAGCCGTTAAAACAAATTGGAGAATTCTTTTGATTTCGCACGATGATTATTGGCCATGAAAATTTAGCCAACATAGCCGCCAAAAAAGACTAAGCTAAAGAATTTTATGGAATTCCTATGAATTTCTCAAGTTGGTTACTCATGCCAGGAAATCACAGTTGGTTAAAAACCAATTTTTAGACGTATGAATGGCAAGAAATTCTTACTTATAGAAATGTATCTTTTGCTAATTGAAATCATTGGCTTGATTGCACTTGTTTATGAAAATTCTAGGAGATGAATCCAAAGCAAGGTTTGCTTTGAAGGAAATTATTTAGAAGGGTGATAATTTGTAGTGAGTAACAAAATAGTGAGGTTATTTTAGGGTATTTGTGAAAACTTATGTGCCACTATTTTCATTTATCTCAATTATTTGTATTGTACTTCTAGAATATTTTTCAAGAGAAGTCTCTCTCTTGTAAGCCTACTATTTGTTTAGTAGAAGATATTTTTCGGAGTTGGTCTGGTGGATGTAGCCCAAACTTTAAGGGTGACCATGTTAAATTTCTGGTGCCATTTATTTTTTGTTATTTTGCTCGTATTTTATTTATCAGTTTATCTGCCTCGTATATTTTATTATTTTCGCTATGTGTTGATCCCAACAACTGGTATAAGAGCTTTATTTTGTAGATCTCCACATCAAAAAAATAAGTTAGATTATTATACATTCAATTAAATCGTGGAGGCGAGGACGAGCAAAATGATCAATATAAATGGCACAATTACTACATATGGAGAAGCAAGATAAAAAATCTCCTATTTGTGACAAAGATGCATTTGTCGGTGTTTGGTATTACTAAATATGAGAATAAGACAAATGAGGAATAGGAGTTTGAGCATGAGCAAGTTTGTGGTTTATTTGATAGTTTGTCGAAGATAATGTGTATAAGCACATTTGTAATGAGACTCATGCACAAACTTTGTGGAACAAGTTAGAGGAGTTGTATGCTGCTAAAACAAGCAACAACAAATTATTTTACTTGACAAAGCTGCTCCAAATGAAGTATCGGAAAGGTACCTTGATGGCAGATCATTTGAATGATTTTTAAGGGATCGTGGAGCAATTTTAAAAAATGGATATAAATTTTGACAATGAGGTACTCGCTCTTTTAATTCTAGCCTCCTTACCTAAGTCAAAGGAGACATTAATGATTTCACTTACAAATTCTGCACCAAATGGCATAATAATATGGAATTTGTCAAACGTGGAGTCTTTAATGAAGAAATGAGACGAAGAACACAAGGTGCTCTTTAAGACAGGAAAAAGTCTTTGTTGCAGAATCCAGATGAAGAAGTCAATCTAGAGGTCCCAGGTTGAGGGACAAGAGCAGAGAAAAGTCAAATAAATATGCTAATATTCAGTGCCATCACTGCAAGAGAAAGGGGCATATAAAGAAGTTTTACCGGAAGTTTGAACAGGATCAGAAGCAGAATAAAGGAAGATGATAGCAGTGATGATGAATAGATAAATGTTGTCAAGGAGTTCGACCTTATCTATAATGATGATGATATGATCAATCTTGCAGTCCATAAGACAAGCTGACTGATTGATAGTGGCTACCATTCATGCTACATCTCAATGAGAATTCTTCACATCTTACATGCTAGGTAATTTCTCTGTTGAGAATAGGAAATGAGAATCTTTCAAAAATTTTAAGTAAAAAGAGATGTTTGTTTAGAGATTGAGAATGGCACACGATTGGTTCTAAAAGCTATCAGGTATATTCCAGATATGCATTTAAATCTGATTTCAAAAGTAGGTTGGATGATGAAGGTTTCTACAATACCTTCTTTGATGGTAATTGGAAACTTACCAAAGGTTCTTGGTAGTAGCTAGAGGAAAGTAGTCATCTAAACTGCATTTTATGAAAGCAAAGCTCTCCCAAGATCTTGTAAATGCAATAGAGAATGATAGTACAGTTGAGTTATGGCACGAATGTCTTGGTCATATGAGTGAGAAAAGTATGACCCATTTGGCTAAGAAAAATGTGTTACTTGGATAGAATCAAGTTCAATTAAAGAAGTGTGCTGATTGTCTGGTAGGAAAACGAAATAAGGTTTCTCTGAAAAGTTTCTTTCCTTCTAGAATGAAGAATGTACTGAATTTAGTACAATTAGACTTGTGTGGGCCAATGTCAAAGTCACTTGGTGGTGCTAAACACTTTATGACTTTCACTGATGATCATTTTAGAAAAACATGGGTGTAACTTTTGAAGTCCAAATATCAAGTATTAGATGTTTTTAAGCGATTTATTTCTCTGGTTGAGAGGCAAACTAACAAGAAGCTAAAGTGCATCCAAACAGATAATGGTGGAGAGTACATTGGACCATTTCATGCTTTCTATAAAGAGCATGGTATTCGGCATCAAACAACACCTCTAAAGATACCTCAATTAAATGGATTAGCAAAGAGAATGAATAGGCTTTTGATAGAAAGAGTAAGATGTCTACTTTCACATGTAAAGTTGCCAAGATGTTTTGGGTAAGGCCATATTGACAATAGTTCATGTATTGAACCTTTCCCTATGTGTCCTTCTATAGTTTGATACTCTTGAGAGAGTATGGTCAGGAAAGGATGTTTCCTCTGATCATTTACTGGTGTTTGTGTTGTAAATCCTTTATGCATGTTCTAAAGGATGAAAGGTCAAAGCTTGATGTCAAGACTCAATAATGTGTGTTTATTAGCTATGGTCAAGATTAGCTTGGCTATAGGTTTTATGATCCAGTTCAGAAGAAGCTTGTGAGAAGCCGTGATGCAGTGTACATTGAAGATATAGAGAAGGCTCATAATAATGATTCCAAGTCTAGTTGTAGTACAACAGACCTAGAGATATCCTTCCAACAATGGTGCCAATAAGGTTGGAGATGAAGTACAAAATGACTCGCTTGAGACAAGTGGTGCAGATGCTCCCCTTGAGTTTCCATCAAATGATTCTAATGATGATGGTGTTCATGATCAACCACCAGCTCCAATGGGTTCGCTAGAATTAAGGAGATCTACTAGAGTTAGTCAACCTTCTACTAGATATCCCACAGATCAGTATGTTTTATTGACTGATATGGGAGAACTAGAAGACTTTGAAGAAGCAATGGATGATGAACACAAAAAGAAATGGATTGAGGCCATGCAAGATAAAATGAGATCCTTGCATAAGAATGAAACTTTTGAGTTGGTGAAGTTACCAAAAGGTAAGAAGGCTTTGAAAAATAAGTGGGTGGTTAAGATAAAGCATGAACAACACAGTCCCCAACCACGATGTAAAGCTAGATTAGTCGTCACAGGATTCAATCAAAGGAAAGGGATTGACTTTGATGAGATAATTTCATTGGTGGTGAAAATGACATCCATTCAAACAATGCTAAGGTTAGTAGCAAGTCTTGACCTAGAGATCGAGTAGGTAGATGTGAAAACTGCCTTCCTTCATGGTAATTTGGAAGAAGAGATATACATGGAGCAGTCAGAGGGTTTTGTGGTAAAAGGAAAAGAGGATTATGTTTGTAAATTGAAGAAAAGCCTGTATGGCTTGAAACAGACACCAAGATAGTGGTTCAAGAAGTTTAAGTCGATTATAGGGGAGCAAGGCTACAAGAAGACTACTTCAGATCATTGTATATTTGTGCAGAAATTATGTGATGATGATTTTATTATTTTATTTCTCTATGTGGATGAAATGTTGATCGTTAGACAAAATATTTCCAGAATCAATAGCTTGAAGAAGCAGTTGAGTAAGTCTTTTACTATGAAAGACTTAGGGCCAATAAGACATATTCTTGGCATGAAGATAACCAGAGAAAAGGATGCCAAGAAATTATGGTTATCACAAGAGAAGTATATTGAGAAAGTACTTTAAATGTTTAATTTGGATAAAGCTAGAGCAGTCAGTTGTCCTCTTGCTAACCACTTTAGATTGAGTTACAACTAGTGCCCTTCTACTAAGAAAAAGAAGGAGGAGATGGACAAGATTCCGTATGCTTCAGTAGATGGCTAGATATTGCTCACTCAGTTAGAATAGTGAGCCGGTTCCTCTCAAATCCTGGAAAGGAACACTGAGCTGCAGTGAAATGGATTTTTAGATATCTTTGTGGTACCTCCAAAATATGCTTGTGTTTTGGAGATGAAAAACCTATGTTGGTTGGCTATGTAGATGCAGATGTGGTTGGTGATATAGACTCAAGAAAGTCTACATTAGGATACTTGATTTCATTTGTGAGAGGAGCTATGTCATGGTAGTCAAGCTTATAGAAATGTGTCACACTTTCAACAACTGAAGCTAAGTTTATTGCAGCAATTGAAGCTTGTAAGGAGTTGCCGTGGATGAAAAAGTTTATATGAACTTGGTTTCTGTCAAGAAGAGTATGAGTTGTTTTGTAACAGTCAGAGTGCAATTCATCTTGGAAAGAATTCATTTTTTCATTCTAGATCAAAGCATATTGATGTGAGATACCATTGGATTAGAGATATATTGAAAAAGAAGCTACTACAGCATGAAAAGATCCATACTGATTAAAATGGATCAAACATGTTGACAAAGGTTCTTCTAAGAGACAAGTTTCAATATTGTCGACTAGCAGCAAGATTGGTGGAGCACTCCATGTAGTCGGGAGGAGGAGAATTGTTAGTAGATCCCTCCAACATTATGGGGCTCGCATAAAAAATAAAAATGAATAAATAAATAAAAAGTAGCCAAGTTGGCTACATAAAATTAGCCGTAAAAAAAAAAAAAATTTGAGCATTCTCTTGAATTCTCATGATAACTATTGGCCATGAAAATTTAGCTAACATAGCCATCAAAAAAGCTAACCCAGAGAATTTTATGGAATCCCCATAAATTTCTCAATTTGGTTACTCATGCTAGGAAATCATAGTTGGTTAAAAACTAACTTTTAGACGTGTGAATGGCAAGAGATTCTTGCTTATAAATATTGTAAAACCTAACCCACTAAATCTCGAGATTTAGAGTATCGAGTCCCCAACTACATATAACATTTTCACATTATATGTAAGGTTGTCCTCGAACTAACAGTTTATGATAATTATTTGATCAAATCTACTAAAACTTTATAAACAGCCTTTAACAAAACAAGATTGCTAATAAAAGCAATCAATACATATATATACATCAAATGTACAAAGTTTAGAGTCAATACAAGACACTAAAAAATTACAAGTTTTCTTAGCACAAAAAGTAACCCTAAGAGATCTTAAGGTCTTTACATCTTAGGATTATCTATCAAGCCTTATATACAGAGAATTTTTCTTTTAAACAAAAGCTTCTTCAAAATCCAAGGGCATTTGAGTCCTATTCGTCCTACTCATCCATGAATTTCTCAAAGTTTGACCCATAACCCAAATCATCATATAGCTCATCTCCATTACCTGCAAAGCAGCAAAAGTGAGCCAAAGGCCTAGTACACAATAACAAAAACAAGAACAATTTATCAAGCAAACTTAAATCAAATGGAATGCATTAAATAATCAAGTCATTATCTTATTAAGTTTTCTTTTACAGAACAACAGGAGGGCATTCAAACCCCAGGATCATGCTCTGGGAATTTAGGGGTCCTGAGTAACAACAGCTGCTCATGTGGTTGATATAAGCAGTCCGAATACTTATATCTCCTATATCTATTCTATAAAGAAAATAACTTCATTTAAGTTTCAAAAGTCATTGCCCGGCTCTACTTAAATTCAGTTCACAACATGAGCCTAGTTCACAAGTTCTCATAAACTTTGAACTAAACTATGATATTTCCCCCTAAGTTTAAGCAAACGTTACTCGGATACTATTTCCCCTATTAGCTATCCACTTAACTAAAATGAATTGCTATTGCATCATAGCGTACCATCGCATCATGGTATAGTCATCGCATCATGACTTAGGTTAAGCGCCTAACTAACATGTCATTGCATCATGATAGGTTTGCTGCTCCTCGGACCAGATTAAACAGCGTAAGAGACATCCAATTCATCAAAGTATTAATTCAAATTGAATTAAATCAATTTAAGAATGCCTAGTCCTAGCACACAACAAACAAGCTATTACATACCTGAACCCGATAGTAAGTTACTATATCAAAACAATCAATAATTGAATGTAGAATTCACACACATATATATACACACATATATATCACAATCCTTGGTCAACTATACAAGGAGATTCAATAAACTTAATATATAGTTTTAATATCTAATTCGTACATAAAACATGTTTATTTAGCTTATATATTCATTAGGAGATCACATATGAAGTAAAGATTGAAAATTGAAGAAGTTTGAATTTGAAAAACTCAGAAGATACGCGGCCTTCCAACGCAGGCAAAATTTGAATGAATGCTGGTAGCGTGGGAAATATATGCCGACGGCGTATTGCTTGGTGTTAAATATTTTGATACCGCCCATACGCCAGTGGCATTGAAGCTCTAATGGCCAGTGTACACTTTGAAAAATAAACACTGGTAAAGTTTTCTTGCAAAAGTCAGCGGCGTTCGAAGAGGCTTTAAAAAATCGATTCTGATCACATTCAACATCGCCTCTACGTTGGCGGCATTAAAGTGCCAGATGCCGGCGTATGTTCAAAAACAGACCTACTTGAAAAGAGTTTATTTCCCCTGTTTTGTACTTTGCAAATTCCTAACCTACAACACTTTTAATCCTTCTTCAAGCTCATTTTTAGCTTCATATACTATCACCTATCCATAGTAATCAATCCTAGCAACTTTAAACATTAAAACAACATTAAACCACTTCAATCACATCAAATTCTATCCCACTCATCCTCAACTTCAACTACTCAAATCAACATTACTCCTTACCAACACTTCCTATAACTACTATAACACATAAATAAGTTCACACAATACATAACACAATCCAACCTATATCAATGCATAAACCATACAACTCAAAAGACATTAAACTCATTCTACCATAGAGTTTCACATATATACTATAAGAAAGGAAATAAAACAAAAATCTATACTTGTATTAACTTACATGAGTGAGCCTTAGCTTGGAGAGATTTTTGATTCAACGAGCTTGGTATTAGTCCCTTATAGTTTGTAGGAAAGGAAAGAGAAAAGGAAAGAAAGAAGATGGAAATTCGTATGGAAATGGAAGGCTGCCAAAAGAGGCCTTAATTAAGCAAATTTTTGACTCATTATTATCTTAAGTTTGACTTTTGAGGCATATAAGACTTTGGGTTGAATTTGGTTTAATTTGGAGCTCATTTGGGTGTAATTTAGGTAGGGATGTAAACGGGTCGGGTTCGGGTCGGGTCATCCTGTCCCAAACCCACCCGATTATAAATTGGGTGTCCCAGAACCCGACCCGACCCGATTATAAGGAACCCGTCCCGACCCGAACCCGACCCGTTTAATATATTACATAATTAAATGCATCATTTTATTATTTCATTAAATTATTATTGTAGTGAGGCATGTTGAGGGCAAAAATTTCAATGGAGTTGATAAAGATCCTAATTTTTATTTAAAAAAATTAAAAAACGTTAAAGACAAGTAAAAATTATTAAACATTAAAACTGAATATAAGATAAAGCCAGTAACTCAAGACATGTCATTGCCTAAAATTATTAGAAGACTTGCATATCTATATATATATATATATATATATATATAATACATCCAACTCATAATAATAATAATAATAATAATAAAATGATAACATTAGACGACGATCTATATATTCTTAATTTATTTGTCATTATATATATATAATATCTATTTTTTTTGAGAAAATTAATTTTTATACTTTGTTGTGTTGCATGGGAAATAAATGAATTTTGAAAAAGTGGGGAAGGTTGCACATGGAAATCGATTTTCTCTGGATAATTGATCAGTGATTATTAATTGTAAATATAATTTATATCCTATCATATGACTCAATACATGAATAACAAAATAATTATATGAAAAGCATCATTCAACTAATGAATAAATAAATTCCTTAAACTAAAATTTTTAATTTTTTTAAATTAAATCGGGTCGGGTTTTCCCAACGGGTTATGAGTACAACCCAAAACCCGACCCTAAACCCTATAGGGTCTGACCCTATAGGGTTTTTAGCGGGGCGGGCGGGCGGGTACCCTATAACGACCCGCCCCGGTTGCATCCCTAAATTTAGGTATGAAAAATAGGCTTTATTTTGTAAAAATTTTGTCAACAATTCCTTAGACAATTCAAAAGTTGATTTTATAAATTTAAACGTAACACAAACATTTTAATGCATAATAGACAAAAATATTAATTATACTATACACACATTAATACATATAAAACAATAACATTAATTTCATTACACATGCAAAATAAGCATGTTTAATGTTCAAGATATGCTAACTTTAAACACATTTAACCTATTACCAACTCATCTACTCAAATATTAATATTACTATACATGACTCTCATAAATCAACATGCTCATAAAGTTCAATAATTAAGACAAATAAAACATATACATGGAAAATAAATAGAAATTAAAGTTAGGTCATTTCAAATATACATCTTTTGCTTATTGAAATCATTGGCCTGAGTGCACTTGTTTATAAAAATTCTAGGAGACAAATCCAAAGCAAGGTTTGCTTTGAAGGAAATTATTTAAAGAGGATGATAATTTGTAATGAGTGACAAAATAGTGAGGTTATTTTAGGGTTTTTGGGAAATACTTGTGTGCCACTATTTTTTATTTATCTCAATCATTTGTATTGCACCTCTAGAATATTTTTCTAGAGAAGATTTCTCTTGTAAGCCTACTATTTATTTAGTGAAATATATTTTTCAGAGTTGGTCCGTGGACGTAGCCCAAACTTTAAGGGTGAGCCAAGTTAAATTTTTGTTGCCATTTTTTTTTTTTGTCGCTTTGCTTGTATTTTATTTATCAGTTTATCTGCCTTGTATATTTCATTATTTTTGCTGCACGCTAATCCCAACAAATTAAAGATCATATTATGGCATTCATGCACAGTTCAACGAAACGTGATATTTTCCAATACCTTTCGCTGCATCAAAATCCAAAGACCACTTTATGCACAAACGAATATGTATATTATTTTAAGATAACTAGTAATTGTTTCTTTCATAAATATTACATCTACATATATAATAATATAGTAGAATCATGGTCAAATTAACTTAACAAGGAGGTTTGGGAAGGAGAACAGCAGCTAACATGGACTGACCGTTCTCCATTTAAGCTCAATTAATTGGAGTGGCATGCAAGAAGAATCACAATTAGGCACAATAACAGTATTATTACTGGGCGAATGATTGATATTGAAATATCTACTTTTAGTCTTCTTATCGAATGGCGAACATAAAAGAAACAGTGTTTTGTAACTTTAACTTTCTTCTTCAGTGGCAAACATAGTGAAAACATAGAGAATGTACCTTGACAATTAATTCAAAGTGAATCAATTCCTCTGTTGGCTTGAAACATACAAGAAAACAATTAGAAAAGTTAAGACAGCTGTTAATAAAACAAAAGTTAGAACGGTGAGGGTGTATGTCAATGCCTAGAGCTCATATCAAAGTTACTATTATTAGTCTATGATATTCATCATGAAAGAATATATACAACGTGCTTCAACCTTGGAAAGCACGTATGAACGTCACCATTTGGAAAAATAGAAGGCTCCGAAAAATACATGTGATCATCAAGGACATCGTCATGGTGACAAAAGCTATCTCAACAAGTTAGACCCAATGAACTGGCTAAAAAAATAAAAAGGAAAAGAAAAAACAAAGATTAGGTTTATTTTTGGGATTTGCTAAATCTATAAAGTAGAGTATTAGCCCACAATAGGTTCGCCGGGTCTATTGAAGCTATCAATCTTATTTTTGAAAAGGTTGGAATATATATCTTGGTTCATGTATTAACTTGCTTAACCCATTAGATGAGTTAGGACAGGTAGGCCCACGGATCAATAAATGCCAAGTAATGAATATTTGGTCAAATCATTCTTAAAATAATAGAAAATTGATTTGTGTTTATTATTTTCTCAAAAAGGAATATATCAAAATCACTTACTAAAATATATGGCCATTTCAGCTTTACCTATGAAGTTTGAAATGCTTAAATTCACACCCAATTAAACCTTTTCTTGTCTTTACTGTCTTAGTCATCTTTACAAAAAGATAAACGTGCTAAACAACAATTGGTTAAAGATATAAATGTCGATAAAGTAGTAAATCTAACATGTGAAAGGTTAAATAGATATTAAATTTAGCATTTTGAAGTTTCAAGGATAAAATTAAATAGCACTCAAAATTTAGATATTTATTTTAATATTATGTGCTAAAAAAATAATTTGATTACTTTGTATAAAATCTTTTGAAAAATATGTTCTCATATTTAGCTAATGTATAGATAAAGTCAATTAGCCCATGAAACCCTTAATTGAGTTGTGTTGACACCTCTAAACCATTTAAACATTATTATGACCCTATCACGTGAACATTGTTTTCTTATGAAGTGGAAGGGAGTAATGTTGAGTACAAGTTAAATTCTTGAATTTAGATATTTATTTTAATATTACACTACTAAAAAAATAATTTGATTACTTTGTATACTAAATCTTTTGAAAAATATATTCTCATATTTAGCTAATGTATAGATAAACTCAATTAGCCCATGAAACCCTTAATTGAGTTGTGTTGATACCTCTAAACCATTTAAACATTATAATTATGACCTTATCATGTGAACATTATTTTCCTATGAAGTGGAAGGGACTAATGTTGAGTTCAAGTTAAATTCTTGAATATTGATCAAACTCGTTGTAAAATAGGAGCAATAATAAATGATTAAGGGAGAAGAGGCAGGTAAATTAGTTGTTTGCAAAGGGAATTGATTAGGTGTGATTGATTGGTCCTTACTAAAGACTAATCAGCAGTTGGACAATAATGATGGCATTGAACTAAAGCTAATAGGAATATAATAAATAAGTAATTTCCTTTGTATCTTATTTTTTATTTATAAATTGCTTATTTTGTTAGTTTCTATCATAGTATAATTAAATGATACATATATGTGCTTAAAGTTTAAATTATAATTAGGTTAATGCTATAGCTTACACTCAAAGAGCCTGATGAGTTTGGAAATCGCTTTAGAAGGTTATATTGAGAGAAATAAGTTATCTCTATAACTCCATGCAAGTTCTAGTAACAATTCAATGGGCATTAAATGTCACTACTAGTAAAAAAAAAGAAAAGAAAAGAAATGCATGATAGGCATTGGGAAAGTGTAGGTCTCCTCACTTATGCATGTATGAGTTGAGAACTTGGCTTAGGAGGTAAGACTCACATCTTCCCAATAGGTGGGATAATGGATGAGAGTGAGAGAGAGAACCTTTTGCAAATGAGCCATGTGTCTCTATTAAAGTTTTGGGATGAGGTGATCTCTCTCTCTCTCACAAATTCTTTCTCAAAAAATGGCCACATTTTCTCTTTTATTTTTTTATTTATTTATTTGAAATTCCTAATGTTTTGTTATGTGTATGTTTACATAGGTATTAAGAATCTTGTGCTAGGAAATTTTTGGAATATATTCACATATTTAAGGTTAATAAGTTAATTGAAATAGTTTGAAGGTTGTGAATTGTATTTCAGACAATTGAATTGCTTTGTTCTCTATGTACATTTAGTCTTGTTATGTACAATCATAAGAATTTCTTGTTATATATAAAAATATTCATGAACAGGGAAATATAATTTGTATTTAGCATGTTTTGATATGTAATGTTGTAAATTCCAATGGTAGTAGTTTTATGTTTACATATGAAAGTTTTATTACTTATAAAGTTTCATATCTGTTACAACACAAACAATTACATCTATTAAGAAGTTCTATGATATGAGATATTATGTATAAATGCAAGATCTAATAGTGTTGCTCATTCACAACTTTAAGGGTAAATATTTTTATGTTCTAAACTTTTAATCATTTAATAAATGTTAATAGCTTAATTTTTCTTAAGGTAGTAACTTTTCACAAAATGGTTGAATTTTCAATGTGTACTCAATTTTTTTTTATTTTAGTAATAAATTTTTGTTAATAATTTTGAGATAAAAAAGTTCATTACTAAAATTAGTGGTAAGTTAATTGTAATAATCTTTACACCTAATAAGGGAATTAGTAGGACAAATCATAGGTGATTAATTGTTATAGTAAGGTGATGCTCTTTAATAAATTAATGTGTTGGATGGCAAGAAGAAGGTAGCACATTACTTGTGACCTAGCATCTAACAACAAATAAGATAGTTGAAAGGGGTAGATGTGCTATATCACTACAATTAGCAGGATGAAGTACAACTTCTTGGACTAGATCTAATAGGACCAAGCAAAGCACATTAAGAAGTGCATAGGTTATATTATCATTTTGTTGTGTGTATATATTTTTAATTTCATTGTATATAATTAAAATTAAATGTTTGTTATCTTTTTCTTAGGAGGGTCATTCGCATTACTATTATTCGATGCCACTTGGACAGGGGGTGGAGAGTGTCATAGTACCCAAGTTAAGGGATGGTCAAGTCGGGCTGATCAAGTTGGGCAGGGGTGGGTGTTGTTGATGAGTTGTTGTTAGAAGATCTAAAGGAGGAAGTTGCAAGGGTAAACAAAGAATAGACTAAACATGATGCTGCAATGGACAAGGCTAATGTTTAGGTTGAAACTAGATATCAAGTTCTATATGAGGAATTAGGAGCTAAATGGATTTTCTAAGGACTAGTCACAGGCCGAAAATCAGTATACTAGATGGATATTTGGGAATCATGTGTGATAACAATCCAAGGATGGTCAGATTGGTGTTCCTATTGTATCATCAAGCACTACTAAGTTATTTTGGACGGTGCTAGAGGAAAGGTATGGTCTGCATCTAAACGTATATCACTATGGTGTCATTCACCGAGTCATGGTTAGTATACTTCTATACCTATGCTAGTTTAAATATTTCATTTGATACTAGGTGTTCGCATATGATATTGTAATTTATAGCAAAATTTTGATCCACCCATCAAATTATGAAGCATAAGGAAGTGTTGGATTATCCTAAACTTGTTAGGCAACAAATCCTATGGCTAAATGCATTAACATATGCATTGCTATTCTTAGAAGAGTAATGGTGAAGCAATGATAATTCAGCCACCAGTGGGATTCAAGTACAAGGCTAATGAGTGGAGGGCCCTTTGTTATTTCTTCAATATTGACGTGAAATATAACATACGTAATTTTTGAAACTATTGATCCACACATGTCTTCTCACATTACATGCACCAAATACTCTATCACATTTCTATCTATAGCCTCAATCTAGGGTTAATGTCAAGGATAAGAAGAAGTAAATGGTTATTCACTTAGCAAGGATGATATTTAAGTTACAAAGTTTGTTTTCGTGTTCATGCATGAAAGGAATGTTATTTATTTTACTTATTTCATTTAAGGCAACACACCCATATAAAACTAATGTTGAGCCACATTAAGAAGAAAAATGGTGAGCCTAGTGATCATTAGATGTTACAAGAGGCCAAGGAGAATTATGTATGGAAATTCAATGAACACACTTATAGTTTTTTGGTATTTCTTTATTTAATATTGTTTCAAGTAGTTGAAGATTCATACAAAGAGGAAGCAAGGGGACATTATGGTTATTCAAATTAACTAACACTTGATGGCTGACATTGACATTATTGAAGGAGTGTTAGGCCATAGATCTGGATATTAATGAGGCTTAGGATATAGTACTTAGATCCTCGAGAATAAATGTGACTACGATGAGTAGCCATGTACCAAGTCCATTGTGAGCTCTAGTAGTGTTGATGACTAGGGCAAGCTAAAGAGACTTGTAGTTGTGAAGCATTAGTAGTGGGAGCTAACTGCATAATTTTCCAAGCCATTTTATCTATCGCCACTAGCATACCCTTATCCTAGGCCATCGACCCTCATAAGTACTTCAACTACTGGTAAAAAGTTAAGCTAGCTAAGGCACACTCTTTTGCTATCTGCACTAGAAGCTACTCCTTCATAGCCATACAATTATGGGTATTACAGGCTAACTAGACTAACCATACGCTTATGCTTAATAACCACCTCCACTACTAGGTAGAATCCTAAGAATCTACTCTCAACTTAGAGCCAACCTCTAACATTAACATTATCATTGGCCCCTTAGTGCACAATGGAGTGCACCACTAGTTGACCAATCCTCCTAGCACCGATTGCCTCCTAGCTCCTATCCATTCCCTTCCACAACACCACTACTAAAATCATCTTAGCTTCTTCCTTCTCAAGCATAGCCATCTTCTTAGCAATACTAGCCTTTTTACATTCCTATACCACCTCCTCCTTACGATTACTACCCCTTTATACCATCTACCTCAACCATTAAATCATAAACATCCCTGGATACATCATCAGCGCAAGTTCAATAGCATCAAGTTCATATATGTTAGGCTATCTATTTGTTTATTGCTTCTATCAGACTTCTTAAGTTTGTTGTTGTATTTTGCTATTTGTGTCGAGACTATATTTTTCCCTATCTTCTATACTCAATTGATGGACTTGTTGCACTGTGATATATTAATTTACTTCATTGCTTTAGTAATGAACTTTAATATGCATTAGTTAGAATTATTCAATTTAACATTTCAATTTTAAAGTAAAATTATTATATATGTGAATATAAATTATTATAATTTATATGATAATTTTTATATATAACATTAACATTATATATGTTTATGAATATATTAATATGTATGTATTATATTATAATTACATATATATTATATATATTTGACTAAAAAATATAAAAACATAAAATAAAATAGAGCCATGTAAGCTATGTGATGAGACTCACTTTTGCCACATTAGTTGTGAATCTCACCTCATGTGATCCCAACCTCTTTAAAACATAGGAGACAAGTTTATGAGGTGAGTGAACTCACCTTTTTGGTTCACAGAGGCAATTTTAGGCCCTTTCTTGGTGAAAAAAATTGCCTCAATAGGCCTCCATATACCAGTGCACATTTAATATATATATATATATATATATTACATATAATATATCAGTGCCAATATGATTTTAATATATATAAGAGAAAATTGTAAATTATACCTCTAAACTTTCATCTTGGTGTGAATTTCTCCTTCCAACTTTGAAAATACACTTTTGGACCTCTTGAACTTTCAAAACTTGACTTTTTTTTTTTAATGATAATTAACCTTTTTTGTTAAAACAAAAAGAGGAGAATTGCAAATTACCTCATCAAACTTTTATCTACATGCAAGTTTACATCTTAAACTTTTATCTATGTGCCGATTTACCTCCCAAAATTTCAAAATAAATATGAAAAAAGTTAATTGTCCTTGACTAAGCCATTTGTTAAAAATTTAAGAGGGCTAAAAAGTGCATTTTGAAAGTTTTGAGGAGGGAGGAGGGGAATCTATGCCTATTTAAAAGTTTGAGGGGGGTATTTTGCAATTATTCCTATATATATGTATAGATATAATGGGGTTATTCTTTTAATAACTATTATCTTCTTTATTATGCATCTAAAATTTTTATTAATATTTGTATGTCGCATATTCATATGCATAGAGCGTAGTACCTAATAAAACTATTTTCAACTTTGTGAATGAGGTTATCACATTATAATGCTAGTTTTATACCATCATTTGGACATTCTTGTTATTCTTACTAGTTAATTTTCTCCTTCTTATGCGGTGGACACTTAATTTTTTTGGCGCATTTCACGGAAAAAACCAGCTCTTCTATAGCTTTTGCTTATTCGTTGTTTCATGTAATCCCATATTGATTTTCTTCAGTTGCATATCTTGAGAAATGGATTTATCCACGAGAGAGAGAGAGAGAGAGAGAGAGAGAGAGAGAGAGAGAGAGAGAGAGAGAGATATAATATATACTGCGACCACATCAACCTTTTATACCTCTAGGGCAGCATTATCTAAATGTATATATTGTCTCATATGACCATATACGGTAAGCAACAACCGAATCCAACCTCAACAACATACAAATAATACAATTTTAAATTCTATCTAAAGGGGCCATGGCCATGCGAGGGTTTTCCTCATTCCTACAACACAAGAGCATCTACAATGTTACTAGATATCGAAACAAAAGCTCCATACCTAGCCAAACCCAATTCCAAAATCTTCGAACCCAATGTGATGTGTTCATAAGCCACCGAGGAGTCGATACAAAGAGAAACATCGCAGTTTTGCTACACAACAACCTTGTAAAGCATAACATCCATGCTTTCCTTGATTGCAAAACCCTAAAACCCGGAGACAAACTGTTCGATACAATCAACACCGCAATACGTGAATGCAAAATAGGCATAGTCTTATTCTCACGTAGGTATTGTGAGTCCTATTCTTGTCTCCATGAGCTTGCTTTATTAGTAGAGATGAAGAAGAAGTTGATACCTATATATTGCGATGTGAATATACATCAATTGCGGATAATGGATGATGGAATTGTCTATGATAGAAAAGATGTAGAAAGGTTTCGGTATGCTCTTGAGGAAGCAAAAACCATTGTTGGAATAGAATTCAACACTTTTCAAGGGTATGTACCATTCCATCTTCTTGGTTTACTTCTTAGTACGTGGTCTTTCTTCAACATGGACCAAGTGGTAATCAATAGTATCCTTACACAAGGGAAGAAGAAAAGAATGAGGGACATAGTAGACTACATGATAAGTATTGGAGAGTTAGGTTAGTATGTTATTTTGTAGGGATAATGTCATGAATGATACCTAAACTATGAAATTAATCAATTTAATATTTGAAACACTTTGAAATAGATCAATTTAGTATATAAAAGAACTAAATGAAGGTATCGTTGGCATACACAAAATGTTCTTTCAGGTACTAAATTGATCAATATTGAAGTTCAAGTACTAAATTGATCAATTTTAAACTTCAAGTATGTAATTGCATATTTTGTCAAAGTTCAAATACTATTCATAACACTAACTATATTTGTATGAAAATTATTTCAAATTATCAATACTAGAAGTACAAAAATATCTAACCAACAATTGCATTATATTCTTATTGGGTTGATGTCACGAATGATATATGAACATTGACAAAATATAGAATTAAGTACTTGAACTTTAAAATTGATCAGTTTTGCACTTGAATTTTAAAATTAGTCAATTTAATACTTGAAAAAACTTTTTATGCATGCCAACAGTTTCTTTGTCAAGTTTTTTCAGATACTAAATTTTTCAATTTCAAAGTTCTTCAAATACTAAATTAATCGGTTTCAAAGTTTAGGAATCTGATAATATACTTTGTTAAAGTTCATATACCATTTACAACATTATCCCATTTTTATTCGCATCGAACAGAGGTATCTTTACTATCATGTACTATACCAATTTTAGATTTTTCTCTATAGTCATATTTTCTAATTGATTCATATTTGTTATTTGTATCTAACTGCTTCTATATCATAAAATTTAGAGAAGAGAAATTAAACCCAATTGATTCAATTGGCAGACTGATATTCATGTCATTAGTTTACCATGACCTTGGTTAATATGTTTGGTTAAAATAGCATTTTTTCATGCATACCATATTTGACAAAAGGGAATCCCTCCCATTATTCTATAATATTGTAGCAATCTTAAGGGAATATATTAATTAACTAATGATGATTGAACTTTACAAGTCCAATGATGTCATTTTTTTTTTAAATTTTACATAGGAAATTGCGAAATAATTTTTTCATACAAACATTTTCTTACCTTCTTTAATGGTCATGCGATGAATTTATCATTTATTATTATTTTTTATTAATGGATTTTTTTATAACAAGCCTATAGGATTTGAGATAAGATTTAGGTAAACTGTTAATGTCCAATAGAGGATTGAACAACTAAAATCCTGCGTATCATATTTACAAATATATAATTAATACATTATTACTAAAAAAATCATTTAATTTGATAATGGATAATATCATTTTCAAACGTATTTTTTATTTTATGAGTTTTAGTACCTGTTAACTTGACTTAAGAATCATTAATCTATAAAATTTAATGTACTATTGAAATTATATTACTTAATCAATTAGGCTTCAAGTAGGTGCCAATCTCTTATTAGTTTAACAAGTGAATTTAGGATATGAGGTAAAAAAACCTATAGGTTAGGATAGGTTTTAAAACACCTGTCAAGACAAGTTCGAGTTCTATAAAACTAGATTCGCACCCACTCAAATTACATCCTTAGACTAAGTTGGCAAGTATAGGGCTTTTTACAGCTAAAGGGCTAAGTCTATATGTAGAATATACTAAGTAAAATTGGGTAGTGTTCGGTTTGCAATGCAATGTAGGATAATGAAAATAGGGTAGTACGGTACAAAAAGTACAAGACACCAAAAGTTCCTCATACAACTTTGGTGAGCTGAATATAGCACAATATATCTACTTATATAGTTATGTTTAACAATGTTTCTTATGCATGAGGATAAATTTGAATAGTGACTTTGATGTTAATATTATTATTGTATATAATTTGCATTATATATTCTTATTACATCATCGCTTACCAATGTTCCCTTCATTATCGTTACACCACCATCTTTGCACCACTATTGCTACCACAATACCACTAACAATATTAATGGTGAAAGTGGTTGGGTTCTAGTATCACATTGGTTGTAGTGCTATCGTGGCAATCGTGATGATGGCATTATGATAATAAGGTGGTGATGACGATAGTGGCTATCATGGTGATGGCATAGTGTTAGTACTGTGTTGATGGTGGTGGTAATCATGGTAATAGTGATAATTATAAGAATTTTGGTAGTAGCAGTAGCAGTGGTAGCAATGCTAGTGGTAGTTGTAGTGACAGTGATAGTCTTAAGATTGAGCAGTGATAATATGATGATAATATTAGTATCAATCTAAGATCTTGATCAAGCAATATTATTTTTGCCTCTATACCAAGTTTTTACAACGCCAAATGGAGTGGAAAATTTTTCAAAATTTGCCAAGAAGGGACTTTTTTTTTTTTTTTAGTATTAGATCTATTTTCTTAAACAAATATAGTACAACGTTCCTATTTTATTTTTTGAAGAAATGCAAACTAGACCTATGTATGTGCTAAACTCTTGCATTTCTGTCATTGGTTAATAGCCCTTATATTCATAGGAAATTATGTATCTATAGAGGGCTTATCATTCCTACTTGCTAATTTGTAGTTTGGTATACTAATGATTGAAAATGCAGAGATTGGTTGCAGTTACTTGAAGTTGCTTCAGCTTCGGTGGGAAGGAATTTGTTTGATGTTGACAAAATTTTAGAAAGAGATAATTATACCTGAGGCTATATGTGGGATGTGTTAGATAGGTTATTAGCGCTTTATGTGATATGATTAAAGATTTACTATTTTAGCATATAGATGTACCAACTTTGATCCTTTTGGCATATCAAGCGAATGAAACGGAATATTGACGATTTCATATATACTTTAAAGAGATATATTTTAATATGAAAACTTCATTAATTAAATCATTTAAAATTTTGATGGCCTAGTACGTATTTAAGAAAAGTACTACATTAGACAAGTTAAAGTAGATGATATTCCTTTTGGAATGCATGGTTAATTGTCTAAATTGATAATAAGATTTGAAAATAAGGTTCGACCTGAGATTATATAGAGGGTTTTTAATTGGTAGATTTGAAAGAGGGTTCATTAGATTTGACCTAGTCATTTCTATCTTTTTTAGAATGGGTCTATAACATAATACTCCTGAAATTTCTTGATCCATTTCAAATCACTAGGCCTTGCTATATAGTCTTAACCCCATTACACTACTTTAAAAACTATATATTTTTTATTCGCAGAATCCAATCAATTTGGTACTATCACGCCTCAAAAGGGGGCTTAGTAGAATTAATCTAAACCTATCATATCACGTGTGCATCCATAATATGAGAACCGTCTTGCAAGTTAGAGTTTATAAGACTCAATCATATTTATTTACATTATATAATATAAATATAAGATCTTTATCTAAATTCATTATGGATTCTGATTTTTCCATAATCTCTCAGGATCGCAAAGAATCCGTATCCCCTACTAAATAATGAAAATTGGGTAACAACTAATCAAATTACAACATTTACTTGTTTATACAAACTATCAAATTTTGTCTGCTAAGTTTATTATAACCTATATTTCTAATTCCAGTAAAGTGTGGTGGAAAAGCACTCTTCACATATTCCTAGCCCAATCTCAACTAGCGTTATTTCTACACAAAAACTATTGAGAGGGTAAACGAACCACAGGCTTAATGAGATAACCTGACCAGACCATACATCAAGCAACAACAAACATGTTTAATTAACAAACATATGTAATGCAACAATCAACCATATGAGCAAGTACAAGTTTTGATATCTGGAATCCAAATAGGATGTAGATTTACACCCTCTCATTGAGGTTGGAAGGAAGCCATTACAAGCAATATACCATTCCCAAGAGAATAAGAGAACCAAGGAAAAATGGGTACCATAAACTCTTACAAATTACTTTAAAATATTTCACTCTTATCCTTGGAGCAAAGAAACACCATTAAGCATTAGCTATTTCATGTCGATACCACGAGCGGTGTTCCTTCAATACCAGTTAGTTCCCATGGAACAAAACAGAACAAAGGTGCTCCTGGAAGAACTAGGAAAATGTCATCTAGAAAAAACTAGGCGCGTCACCAAAGAACCAAAATGCTAATACGAATGGGGTCACCACTTCTTTAAAAATGTAGAATATGCGTATGATGCAATACATGTCCATTTACATTTATGGTACCAATAGTTTTTAGTCGAATTTAAGGTAATCATATAATGTACAGACAATATCAACATGCCTCATACAATAAACTTATCACTTATAATACGGATAATTTTGGCAATCAAGCATACACCAAACATCATGCAATATACCCAATCCCTTATCCATATAAATTGAATATATTTATAACTGAAGCTATACTACAAGCACAAACAATGCGATAAGGTCAAAGTTACTCACCTATTGTCCTTGCTAATTTATCGTATTAAGCTACTGGAATTACAAGAACTTGTTCTATTTTTCCTATAAAATGAGATAGTAGCTATTTAATATTCCATTATTATTCATAATCCTTTTGATTGCACTTTTTGTGTCCTAAATTCAAGTTTCACTTTTTTTTATTCACTTCGTTTCCCTAGGTAGGAGTTTCAAATTTTATAAGGGTTTGTCATTGTTTGACATTGTCAGAAAATACATGTAAACACATTTTCTATAAGAGAAGTCTTCCTAAAAATTATAGGTACTAACTTTATTTGTATAATTTCAAACTAGGTATGTTATTTTTATTTTAACTCCATTCTAGCGTATGTTTAGGCATTTAGAAAACTTGTTTTGAGTGTTGTATAATAATTGACTTAATTTTATTAATCTGTATATATTTTTTTTATTCTATGAGTACTGATAATTGTCATAGAATATTTTAAATTGTGTTTCACTTAATAATTTTATTATTAAGCTTTAATTATTTACGCCGTCCTTTTAATATATATCTATCTTAAGATAGTTGATATTTATTATTTATTATTTATTTTCATTTTGCTTATCTTGTTCTTAATTGACAATCATATTTTATTTAAGGTGTTTCCTTTATCTTATATTTATTTAAGTTTCCCTTTCGTTAGTGTTCGAATTGATAGTGAATTTTTTAATTATTATTCATTTGATTGTCTACCTGATCTATCTATGTAATTTGAGATTTCTCTTGTTTATAAGATTATATTTCATCATTTACTCACTAGTTTGTTTTTCTATCATATTTTTAGGTTCATTGAATTAGACATGTATTAAATGTATATTAAACTTGATTCATAAATTTATTATTATTATTATATAAACATAAAACCGTGATATGTAGGATATAACCCTAAAAGTGTGATTTGGTTTCATGTTGAATAGAAAGGAAAAATAGAATATTAAAGTCGGCACTAGGAGCTGCAAGGGTAGTGTTAATGAGAGGGAATGTTTCTTTGTTTTCTTCCCTTCCTTTTGCATGGCCTATGCTAGAGGCAGGGATGGACTGTTTGCTCTCTGCCCCACCTTCTGCATGGCCTGTGTTGAAGGGAGGGATGAGTTGTTTTGCAATTTTTCTTAGCTTTATTAAATGATTCATGTTATATTTGTAAAGTTCGATGTCTTATTATGTTTCTAAGATTTCTTTTTATAAGTTTTCTCTTCAAAAACCATGTCCTAAATACATTTTGTTATGTTTTAGGTTGGTTTTACCATGTTTTGATTTCTTCTCTTAAAGAATTGAATCCTAAGGTTTATTATTCCTTTTTTTTTTTTTACTGTTGTTTCCTATATTATCTTTCTCTAAATATAGTGTTTAGCTAAAGTAAAGTAAATGTTAAACATCGTAATGTGAACTTATTAGTATAATTGTTCATGTGTCCTAATGAAAAACTAAACATAGTAAGCTTTACAAGTAATTCAACTTAGTATTTTTCCTAATTTCCTCTACATAGATATAATATAAACTTGGAAGTGATGTAGATATTATGTTGTTTGATTGAAAACAACATGGCAACTCTCATCTTTATAGTTAACCAAAACGTAGGTTTTAGAAAACATAGAAAATTTTTTATTCTAAAATTAATTTAGCTAGAATGAAATTTTTCTTACCTTGAAATTTGGTTTCTTGAGGCTTGAATTTGTCCTAAAGTTAGATGATGTTCTTAACAAGGGGCCTACGATTTGGCTTTGGAGAGTTTAAGTGTTATTTTGTTTTAATAGAATTTGGTCTTGAGGGAAGTAGCTTACAGTGTGGAGTATTGAAAAGGAAAGTGGTATCAAATTTGACTTATATACTAATGGAGATGAGGTTTGGGGTGGGGTTTTGTGGGAAAGAAAAGGCGACTTGTTTTGATGATTATATACCTGAATAGTACGATTGGTTTTGTACATAATTTATAATTTTTTTTTGTTTGTGTGTGTATTATGAATTTTAAACATTAAGTTGCAAATGGTTGAATTGATGTTGATGGTGAGTTTTGGTATGTTTGTTTCCTGTCAACTTGGGGGAGCTATCATTTAGTGACAATCTCCAAGTAGTATGTGATACATAGTTTTGAGTTGATTCAAAAGAAAATTTCCTGTGGTCAACATTTTATTATTTACTCATCTTCCTAGTTAATTTGGATTGGTGTTTCCATATGTCAAAGTTTGTTGACTAGTTGTATTTCCAAAAATTCCTAGGATTATTCACGGTAGTGTAGAATTTTAGAATTGGAATGTATGTGTCTAATTTTCCAACTTATATGTCATGAAAAAAAAACGAACCGATTTTGCAAGTTGTCTAAAAGTTTGCAATTCTTCATTAAACGAGTAGGTTAATTGGTATCTTGTAATTGGGTGTTGGGTCCTTTTCATGTTGAATTTTGTGTCTAATTTGACTAAAGTGGCATGGCAATTTGGCATTGATTACTCCTAGAGAAAAGCAATCGGTTTGTCTGTGTCCTAGGAAATACAAATTTTCTACCTGTGTCTATTTGATGAGTCCTTATTGAAGTTTGGTAGTCAAGTGTTTTTTAGATTTGTTGAATAGCTTATTTATAGAATTCTCCAGGAGATTTACTGTTGCAAAGATGTTTAATATTATATGTAATATATTGATACTATATACGGTGAAGATAGGGAAAAAGGTGGCCGATTTTTTTTCCTTGCAAGTTGTTTAAGGTTTCTGATGGTCAATAATTTACTACTTTGTCACTTGTTTAGTTGATTTTAATTGGGTATTAATTGGTTAATTTATCAAAAAATTTTGACTTAGTCTACATGCTGGACTATCTAATGCTATATACGGTGAGAGATGTGTGGAATATTTATACTATATTATCTCAAATTTGCAGCTAGATTTCATGGAAATTTGAGGAGAAGTTTGTCGTCCTTTACAAGTTGATTCAAGTCTTCTTCCTTATTTAATTATTGGGTTGTTTGGATGCCTTTGATTGGTTGAAGTCATTTTCACTTGACTTTAAATTGCCAACTTGATCAATTTGACATGTAAGTGGCGGAAATTTTATCCAAGAAAAGCTAGTCGGCCAATTTGGATGACTTTTCACCATGTATAACATATGTGAATTAGAAACATACTCATATAATTTAATATCTAAGTTTTAGGATAGTTTATTAAGCTAATCCGATACAAATATGATAATTATTCAAGAATTTTAATTTCAAAAATTTATTTAAAATCTTTATTAAAGACATGTGTATGTGTATCATTGTGTATGTGTTGTTACATATAAAGAATAATCAAAATGAAGAGAAGGAGAAAATGTGAGTAGAAAATAAAATATATATATATATATATTATATATAAGGAGATAGGATGAATGAAAATGCAAAAACAAAGAGAAGATGATGAATTTATAACCAACAATTGTGTAAGGAGTGGGCAAAAATATGAACTTCTGCAAAAAGTCAATTTTGTGGGTCCAAATAACACATATGATAAATATTTATTCGATAATATTTTTAGATGAAAATTTACATATCATCGATATTAAATATTCTAACCACTATGATATATATAGAATCTTTAGTTTAAGGTTTTTACTTTTCAGCTTTTATACCTGCTATTGTAATTTATATTTTATCTGTTTAAAAGTTTTGTTTGGTAGTATTTTGATAAATTAATAATTATATTGTCATTAATTTGACTTTATTATAAATTTATAGGGTTTGAAATTACATATGAATTCATTACTATTTATAGATTTATTTGAACGTTTTTATTAGATTTAGAAATTTAATATTTATTTTATATTTGTTACTTGGTCCTTTTTACTAATTATAAATTACTAGGTTAGATCAGAATTTTAGTTTTTATAGACTTAGAATTATTTAACTTAAATGTATTGACATGTTTCGAATATTAAAACATAGGTTCTTAAATATTAAACCGTTTTCTTTATTCTTTCATTTATTTTATGTCGAACATTTTGTATTTTTAAAGTCTTATTTAAGGATTCTTTATTCTAATTTATTTATAAATAAAATTTAAATCGCAAAAAATTTGGAGTGATTTTTTGATATTTTTATTATAGTTTTTTTATGATTCTACATTTTATTTATAATATTTATTATAATCGGGTTATATAAAATTAAAGGGATTATAGGTACTTTAATAACTAAGGTAATATAATAATGAACATTTGACCTCTTCATGTCCATTTTTAATTTAATTCGTTCTCAACAACTCAAGATCTAGTAGATTTCTTCTCCATCACTTGCCACAAATGTCTTTTCCTCCTGTTTGATCCATCTCTATTTCATCCATGAGTGTTGAAAATGGATTGACAAGCAACATTTATCTTTGTCAATAGAAATATGCGACACAGGTAGCATGCCCATAAGGTGTACCTGTAAACCCCAGATATTTTCCACATTAGTACATGACTGTAAAATAGAATGTATGAACTAGTTGGCAAACTTAGAATCCAATGAAAACTTAAGAATAGATCAATGATTTGAATTTGGCTAGATTAGGATCTAAAAATCCAATAAAGAACTTATTTGACCCTAGTTGATACCAAAAACGAGATTTCGTATTTTGAATTGATAATTCAAGATATGATTAAAGGAAACTCAAATTTCCAAACCCCGAAACTTGTCATACAAGTAGATTAAATAGAAAAATATAGATATAGAGATTAAATAACTACCCTTGAACTCAACAATGATTTGAGACTAGAACAATGAGTAGTAATGAGCCTATACATGGATTTAAACCCTAAATTCAAGATTCCTATAGTATTAAACGCTACTAATAAGATTTCTTAATAGGTATCAAATGCAAAGATATATAGATAATTTAGCTTTTATATCAAATGCGACATTAAGTAGTTAATCAACAACGCTTATAGATAGCAAACGATAACTTAAAGATAAACCGTTAGGATTATAAATATACAATAAAAACATAAACAAATGTATAACTAAAGATCTAGACTTCAAATAAATAATTAAATCATACCATTGTTCTAATTAGGGTTTTCTTAAGCTATTGGAGGCTAAAATAAAAATTGACCTAATAAGTCTAGGAAACCCTAATCACGGGAGATAAAATTATAAAAATAATGAATCACGTAAATTTAAAACTTAAAGTTGTATTGTTTGATAATTCAAGTATTTTGTAGAATCCTATAAAAATATTTTTGTACAAAAACTCTCAAATATTAGCTAATTTGTACTCGTATAACTTATTAAACTATCCTAAAACTAAGTTAATTAACTTACTAATATTAATATATTATAAGTGTTGTGTTTTTCGACTACAAATTGGAAGAACAAATGGCTTGGATCTCCTTGGAATGTGAGAACCAAATTGTGCTCAAATAATGCTTAAACAAGTCAAGAAAATCAACTCTTAAGCCAATCAAATATTGCCAACAAGCCTTCTCATTAATGACAGACAAACAAGTAATAAAACAGTGTAAATTTAGGAGGAGAACAGATGCATTTGTCGAAGGAAAACCGTCTCCCTTTCTCCTCTGTATATACATATATTTATAGCTCAAAATGTTGAAACAAATAAACATTAAATACTCCTAGATTTTCCAGTTAAACAAGCAAATAAATAACAAACAAATAAGCCAGAGAACAAAAACTAACTCGTCTAAGACAATTTAATCTGAACCAAGGAAAAATACAATACGAAAAACACTTGAAACAAGCTCGGTGAGTTAATGCAATTCGAATGGTTTTCTTTCAAAACTAAGCATTGGAACTGACTTTTGATAATCATAGAAATATAACCAACATGAAAACAAGCTTCAAATCTCATCAGATTGGCTCGACCTAGGTAAAATTCGAAAACCCTAGTTGTATTTTTCTAGAATCGAAATTTAAGATTACATACTTGTAGATGCATTAGGAGTTGTTGTTTGTATGTATACATGATATAGAAACACTTAGGAATGGTTTAAGAATGTTTTAGACGTAGAAAATTTAAGAAATATGAATTGTTCATTAAAGAAGATGATGAACAATGCCAGCACTGTCCATAAGCCGACAGTGTAAACGTCCAACACCGGTGGCTTACAAGTGTAGGCCGACGGTGTAGAGACGGTGTAGAGACAGCGTATACTGGAACAAAAGCTACGTAAAACTTATTTTCACGTAAAATGAACGAACGCCGGCTATTTAGGATTTTACGCCAGCGGCGTATAGTCCGGCGTACATGGAAAGCTGATGGCTTTCAAACTGGCACAAACGATATGAAGTAAAATGTAAAAACAAAAGAACGCCGGCACTTGGATTTCAACGCCGGCGGCGTAGAAGCCGGCGTACAAGTATGTTTTCCTTATATACGATCTGTGTTCCCTAGATGAATAAATATATAATCATAATTATATTATAAATACTTATACGACAAAACAGAAGTTACTAAATAAATACAAATACTAAGAATAATAATTTGGTTAATCTTTGATAACTTTTAAAACCCTAGAATTATAGGAAAATATTAAGTGTTAATAACAACTATAATTATCAAATATTTGTTTTATGTAGATAAAATAGGTAAGAATGGAAACTGAAATAAGCTAAATTTAAGATCAGTGTGACTTCTAAAAATGACAAAATAATTATACAAAACAGATTAGGAGAAACATGACGACACTAAGTAATAATAAATTAATATGATTTACTTTAACGAGCGGGTTTAGAATAACATTAAATTAATATTAATCACTACCAAAACTTGATAAATATCAATTTAGGATACCAGACACGTATAGGAGTTTAGTTATTTAATATATATTATATTGATGAATACTTTATTCATCTCAATAGGTGACTTTGATACCATAGAGGATCTTCTGGGGGATTATTACGATTAGGTCACCATGAGCAGGTGAGTAATTCAGTCATATTATACTGTTTGTGCTTGTAAATAGCTGAACATGTAATGCAAAGACAGTAATAATAAAATGAATGTTGTGATGGAAATGTATTGTGATCTGATTATATGATTGCTAATTACCATTACAATAGTGATAATATAATGGTATGATGATATGAAATGGTATGATGATGAGTGTGTGTAATGTATGATCACTGTGAAATTGAATAAGAGCTATTGACTTATTAAAATAATCTGGTCATGCATTGCACGTATTGCATTATTGCATATACAAATGGATGACAGCCCTACATATTAATATTTCGGTTCTCTGTTAATGCTTGGTTTTTCTAAAGTGTTAGTTCTTCCAAGATTTTCTTTTTCCGTTGGTTCTACGAGAACTAAGTAGCAATGAAGAACGCTGCCCCATAGTACCACTTTGAAATGAGTAATACTTAGGGAGTTTCTAAGGATGGATACAGGAAATGGTCAGTTAAAACTATTATATTTAAAGTGATAACCCTAAAATGAGAAGTCGTTGATTTTTCTATAAACTTAGTCTCTCCTGGGCAAGTGGGTCATAAAGTAAATGTTCTTCAACCCTAAAAAGAGGGTGTAAATCTTTTTCATGTTTGGATTCTAGATCATCCAAGCTTGTATCTGAGCATATGATTGAGTTATTGCATTACATATGATTTGTTAATAACTTGTTTGATGTGTAATATGTCTGGTTATTCACTAAGCCGTGGTTTCCCTAATACTCTAACAGTCTTTTCTAGTTTACACTTTGATCCTGGTTAGTTATTTCCGGAAACATGGCTCTGGTAAGAGCTTATGTAAAGACCCGGCCCTCTAAATCCCGAGACTTAGAGTACCGAATCCCCAACCACATATAACGTTTTCACATTATATGTAAGGTTGTCCTAAATCTAACAGTTTATGAAAATTGTTTGATCAAACACTATAACTTTATAAAGAAATTTTAACAAAACGAGATTGCTAACAAAAGCAATCTATACAAACATTTACATCATATAAACACTGTTCAGTGTCATTACAAGACACTACAAAAATTACATATTTGCTTAATACAAAAGAATCCTAAGGGATCATAAGGTCTTTACAAAAATAGGTTTATCTATCAAGCCTTCTATACATAACTTTTTCCTTAGCAAAAATTCCTCCAAAAGTCCAGGGAAATCGAATCCTATTCGTCCCACTCATCCATGAATCTCTCGAAATCGGACCCATAGCCCAAATCATCATTAAACTCATCTCCAATACCTGCGAAGCAGCAAAAATGAGCCAGAGGCCCAATGCACAATAACCAATGCAAAAACAATTCATCAATTTGATGTAATGCAACATTAGACAGGTGATTATCTTTATTACGTTTTCTTGCACAAATCAACAGGAGGGTATTCAAACCCCGGTCACACTTCGAGAATTCAGGGATCCTGAGTAACAACAACTGCTCAGGAGGTTGATATAAGCAGTCCGAATACTTATATCTCCTATATCTATTTCATAAAGATAATAGCTTCATTTAGGGTTTAAAAGGCGTTACCCGACTCTACTTAAACTTAGTCCATAACATGAGCCCAGTTTACAAGTACCCATAAACTTTGAACTAAATCATGGTATTTCCCCCTATGTTTAAGCAAACGTTACTCAGATACTGTTCCCCCCTATCGGCTACCTACTTAACCAAAAGAATCGCTATTGCATCATAGCATACCATTGCATCATGGTAAAGTCATTGTATCATGACTTGGTTAAGCGCCTAACTAACATGTCATTGCATCATGACAGGTTTGCTGCTCCTCGACCAGATTAAACAGCATAATAGACATCCAATTCATTCAAATATTAAGTCAAATCAATTTAAATCAGATTAAGAATGCCTATTCCTAACAATCATCAAACCAGTTATTGCGTACCTGAACCCGTTAGTATATAACTAGATCTCTCAGTGAAGAACTAACCGAAGAATCCTTAACTAAAATAGGAATATTACAATAATCAATAAATCAATAAATATAGATTTCACTCTCACAATTATACATACATATTATATCTATATATTACAAATAAATCAAAGAAATTCAAATAATTGAATACAAAGTCATAAATAAGCATTTAATCATTCTATTATATCCTAAATCGCTTAATAAATACTTAATTGCTCAAATAACAAACTTCGGAAAATTTTAGAAAAAGTTTGTAAAATTCAAAAGCGTAGGGGATACGCCGGCAGCCAAAGCCGGCGGCTTTGAGCCGGTGCTCGATACTCTGAAAATCAACACTGCCAACGCTGGCAGTGTTCAAGGGTACGCCGACTGCCTTCATTATACGCCGGTGGCCTTGAGCCGGTGTAGAATCCAAAACCCAAAATTTTTCAAAACGTCCAGAGAGACCGAAGCCGTCCGCTTACCCAGATACACGGGCAGCTTTGACATATACGCCGGCGGCCTTGAGCCGGCGTAAAATCCAAAACCCAAAATTTTTCAAAACGTCCAGAGAGACCTAAGCCGTCCGCTTACCCAGATACACGGGCAGCTTTGACATATACATCGGCGGCCTTGATTCCCGGCGGCCAGCGTACAATATGAAGGGATGAACACCGGTTGACTTTTCTAGCGAAAGCCGACGGCGTTCGGTCAGCCTTAAGAAATTTGAATCCAACGCTGCCTCTACGTCGCGGCGTTGAATTCCCAGGTGCCGGCGTACATTTAAAAACAGGCTTAAACGACAAAACACAAATCCCCTGTTTTTCTACTTCGAAAATTCTATCCTATAACACTTTCAAATCATCCTCAACTTCATTTCTAACTTCATATACTCACCCCTATCTACTCTACTCAATCCTAGCAACTCAAAATAAGAAATCAACACATTTAAACACTTCCAATTCCTACTTCCATCATCCTCCACTTTAACTACCTAAACTACCTTTGTTTCTTTCAAGCACTTCATATCACTACAACAATGCATAAACAAGCTCACACACTAATAAAACACATTCCTAGCTCATCCCAATGCATGAACAAATAATTTAAATAACACTAAACTCATTCATTCAAGAACTCATACAACACCACAAGAAAGGAAAACAACAACAATCATAATTGAATCCACTCACATGTAATTGCCTTGCCTTGGAAAGAACATTGATTTTCAAAGCTTGCTATTACTCTTGGTTTGGACTTGGAAATGGCAATGAAGAAGAAGAGAAAAGGAAGAAAGAAAAGTGAAAAAAAAAATTCGGATAAAATGATGGCTGCCCCTAAAAGTGGTCTAATTGAGCAAAATTAAGCCTTAAACATATTCCAAATTTACCCTTGAAGGCATATGCAATTTAATTTGCATTTTGAATGAATTTGAGTCTCATTTGAGGCTTCATTTAGGCATAATTGCTAACTTAATTAAAGAAAACTCTATCAACTAATCTTATGGAAAACCAAGATTGATTTTATAAATCTAACTTAACTTAACACCTTAATGTATAAAAGACATAGTTTATTAACTATACTACACACTCATTAATGCATATAAAACAAAAGTATTAATTCCAATACATATGCAAAATAATACATCTAGATTATTACTAACACAACTATCCCAACATCATGCTCATTAATTCAACAATTAATATAAATAAATAAACACAAGGAATTTAAATAGAATTTAAATCTAGGTCATTTCAGCTTAAGAGCTGGAAGTCTATGGTTCTACTTGGGATTAATGATTATGTTTTCCTAGAGTAGATTAGTTAGTGCTACTTTATCAGTTGTGAACTACAAGAAGACTACATGGTTTGTAATAATCTGTGATACTTTATGATTAAGATAGTAGTTATTTACTAATTTATTTCTTACATGTATTTATCATTTCTTATCGAAGTAATTAAAAGATCCTGGTATTTTGGAAAACATGTCACTCTCTAAGGTAATCTAGTGATAGTATTCAAGTGTGACTTGTCTACTTCTACCAGGGTACCCTCAGGACGTGACAATACCAACGAATTCTTTTATCTACAGATATGACCTAAATATTTATCAAATCTATTGCATTTATATTATCATTTAAAAATCAAGGCCATGTCCAATGGCTGTCATATAGTTTGAATCATGAAATATTATATTCTATTACACATTTGATAGAAATATTTATAAAAAAGGTATCTCTATAAAAAATCAAGTCCATTTCTACTAGATTTTGTATAGTCAAATTCTTGAAATCTAATTTTATATTATATATTTGAGATTTTTATATATCATTGTTGGTGATTGTGCCCTAAGCCAGTTACTAAGATTATCATTTTATATGTATATACATATTATTGATATAGAGCATTTCTATTATATTGTTTACATGTTTACTTTATAATAGAAATTCATAAATAATTTAATTATTCTAAATATCCCTAAATGCTCATTATTGTGGGAAAGGTAATGAATTAAATTTAGTATAAGTATTTGATTATTAATCATGAGATGTCTATTTGTATTAGGATACAAGTAAAACTCATAAGCACATGTTAGATGACTATATACTGGACTAACCCGCTATAAGATCACTATATGGATTAATATTATAAGTGATTCTCATAATAACAATGTCAGTATATCCTTAGACCTGAAATCACCATAGGTTCCAATATGAGGAACATTATGATTTGACTCAATCAAACGTTGTCTTTAAGCGAATAATTATAGAGGTTGAGATTGAGAGTAATATGAATCACGTAGAGGAAGTTGAGTGGTTAAAAGGAGATTTGTTCCTCTCATTATGAGAGTGATATTTCTAGGCCCCTCGATAAGTAAAACTGAGAAATGCATGGCATTACTCAAATGAAATTGATCACACTATCAATTCATTAGTTTTGCTAGTTTGCTTGAAGATCGGGAAATCATAAGATTGAACAATATAAGGATTACATTATCCATTTCTTATGTCCAATCTAGATATCATATGTCAAAAAGATACTGACATAAGTTATTGACAAGGTAAAATCAGATCATTGATCTTTACTTAATTTAGGTAAACATAATGTCTTACTAAAGGTGCTTATGTTTTGTTGACAAAATTGGTTTTAGGTTAACTGCCAATATTAAGTGAAGCCATAGAATCACACATAAAAGAATGAACAAAAGGATCATAGACTAAATTTAAAAAGGTCTAGCAAGAATAATAAATTTATTAATTGTTAATCTTAATTTGTTAATAATAATAAAACAAATATAATTTGTTAAGAACAATAAAAATGCCTAATTGAACTAGGAATTCTTATGTTAATAAATTAATTTATCTCTAATAAGATTGGGGAGAATAATGCCATTATATATATTAAAATTATTATAAATAAGGCATAAGAGGATTCTTTTAGAGTTAACGACATGTGTTGTCAACATTAGATCTGCAGAGTTATTCTATAAACCCTAAAAGAGAAGAACACGAGAGTTGTGAATAAAAAGTTTTCCCGATTTTATCTAAAAGCATTCTAGATTAGGCTAGCACGTGAATGATTCTTTAGAATGAGTGTTCATTTGTGTGAATAGCATAGAGGGGATTGCAAATTCGTAGTGCTTACAAATCTGATCTGCCAGTTGATTTCAAGCTTTAAGGTTAAAGGTATAAATTCGAACTATTTGTTTTTTTTAATCTAATAAAAACATTTGAATATTGGGTTAGGGTATTCTTTTTCACTACAAAAGATTTGATCTTTATAAATTCAAAAATCTCATAGAAACGTAACAGTGGTATCAGAGCCACTTATGATTTTGATTAGATTCAAATAAGTTTTATGATTTGCATGTGATGCTATGAAATTCAAATTGCTAAAATTCGTTTTTATACATATTAATTGTAAAATCAATTTGAGGTTATGCAGAACTAAATCAACATAAATACGGATTTGTAATTTTATTATAACGCTTTGCTTTGAGGGATTGAATAGATCTAGTGTAATTTGATTACAACGGATCTTTAGGGTTTTTCTTAATGCATGATAGGATCAACTATTTAGGAAGGCTTGAATAAATCTATTATTTTTTAATTATATCATACTCATTATATTTAATATGATTAAACATGGTCTTAATGATCTACATGCCTGTTATTCAATTGTCACAAATCTAAAATTTGATTTTAAAAAATTTGAATAGCAAGATATTGCGGTTGCGAACTGCACTCCTTGGATACATTACACTGCATTGATTTTTAAAATAAAAAATAATAACTCGAACAATATGTTATGCATTAGAATTACGTTCATGAATCAAACATCTGATATTTTTGCTGAACAACATGTTATATGGTTAGATATGTGGTCATGAATTAGACATTTGATATTTAAAAAAAAAATTTGAATTGTAGTTTATGCGATTAGATTTGCGGTCATGAATTGATTGAACATTATCCTTTTTCTAAAGCGATTGATCTTATCATACCCTGAGGGGTACCCTAAACGTTATAGTTCGTTGTAAATAATATAAAGCCTAGGAATGACTTTCTTAGTCACATAAAGGCTTCCATCTCATACACAAGGTGTACAACACAACAAGTGAACGCATCAAAGTAGCAATTTATGTTAGTAACAATTTAAGTAACAAGGCAAGAGAAATATAACCTATTGAACATAATAAGGTCAATTACAATTCTTAGGGGTACACTTCTGATAATGTCTTCAAGTATACATATATACAATTCCTAGTGATCTCCAAAATATTAATATATTGTATATTACACATAAAGGAATTTCAAGAATGTAAATTCATCCTATGTTTCCACTTCTTCCATAAAATTTCGAAAATCCTCTAATAATTTCCTTAATGTCTTGATCCTCAATTGGAGCCGGAAGAATACCCGTTTCAAGAAAAGTCCATGGGGATGGAGGCTTACAATATGCTTAGTGAGATATTTTCCTATCATTCACACCGGTAATCATAAAAAAATAAGTTAGTTAGTCAAGCATATGTTATGCTTATGCAACAATCACATGAAAACCACACATATGTATAGTTATTCAGAACCTATACATATAACGAATTTATGCCCTCCATATCAAGGGTTAGGGAATTGTTGATGAAGGGCCTCATGATCTTCTACTGTTAGTCCTCAAGCACTCGCCCATAGCATTTAGTTGGCATGGCTTTGAATCTAGAGCCGCATTCCCTGAGCAATGTGGATTCCCTAGGAAGGAGCATGACTTGTGTCCCATCATACTAATGGCCCATCCAACTCTACATATAGGTGTAGTTGGCTTCCAAAATGTGACTCGATAGATGCTATGTGTGGCTATTTTCTTGTTAATGACATCTCATATTAATATTCATTATGGGCAATCAATCAATCCGAGCACACATGGCAATCAAGCATATAAATAAAAACAGTTAAGCAAGCATTCTAAGGTCACGATATGCTTATTATTCACTTAATCACACAAGCAGGAAACGCATGCTTAACCCTTGATAGTCCCTTATACATACTCATTATTATCTTTTCTTAATCATGCTAGTGTGACAACTTTACAAACACAAACAAGGTAGCGAATTTATAAGGAAAAGCTCACTTTATTAGAGCAATCCTTAGTTGAAATAATCTTCTGGAAATGGTACGTCAAACTCCTCATCACCTAAATAAAAGAAACAACCAGAATGAGTATGTCATAAAGGTTCTACTTAATTATCTAATTCTACTTATTTTATTCGTGTTACTTTTTTGGGTTGCGAAAATTTTAACTTAAAAAGACTATAACTTACTCATTTTAACTCGGAATTTCGCATATGTATTTTACCTACTCAAAAAGAACTATTTCTTTTTAAGGTTATTTTTAACATTTAAGGCCATTAAGGTGTTGGACAAGGACATCGTCCTACAGTTTTAAGTCCTTAATTCTTGCATTACTCAAAGTTTTACTTTACTTAGACACTTTATAGCAAACATATAAATATTTCTACCTTTGACATTTAATATTGATATTTACTCATATTATATGTATGATCCTAGTGATATTTCTCAAAAGCAATTTTGTAAAACATTTTTGGTGGGTAGTAACAATGTTGAGTTTTTATGATAAATCATTTTCTTAACTTGTGATAAAATGTGTCATCTTAAATTTTATAAATATGTGACTTAACAAAATTTGTGATTCAATATATACGTTGAAACCTTAAGGGTCTTATACAAAAATTTGGTATATTTTATATGCGTTTGACTTGTTATGACATAATATTCTAAGTGTATTTTCCTTTAAATTCTTATCGAGTTGGTTTGTCAAATAAAGTTTTAATACTTTAGTCTTCCGAGTGTGAAACATAACTAAAGAAATTCATGATTTTATATTTATTTTGAATTCATAAATATCTTGTTTTCATAATAATCTTCTTTTAACTAATTATTTTCTAAAGCATGTATTTCTATGGGTTAGTGGCTAAAACTTATTCTATGTAGGAACTTCTTAAAAATTGTTCTTAGTTTTGGATAGAAAGAATTGAATGAGAGACTTTTTTTAAGCTTTTGTTTTTGATAAAAAAGAGTTTTTTCATGTTTTAAGAGTAAGCTTATGGATAATATTGCATGACAAGGAATAATCAACATTTAAATTTTTAGAAAGAACTTATAAATTCTAATTTGTTATAAGAGAATTACCTACTTGTCACGCTCCAAAGGGTACCCTAAACATGGCAGTCCGCCACATATAATATCAAGGCTTAAGAATGACTACCTTAGTCATGCGAAAGCCTTAGTATTATATGTAAGGCGTCTAACACGGTAATAGGAGACGCTTTTGGGAAGCATAGTTTAAGCAAGTAAAGTTAAATATACAAGAATTCAGAAATGAATATATCATATCATAAATAACCAAAGGTCTGATACATAAATTCTTAGGGGCATACCCCCGCTAATTCCAAGGATCGAGATAACTTCATAATAACCAAAATTAAAGATTTCAAAGGAAGTCTAATCTAAGTCTTCGAGTAGATTTCCTCCAAAAGCTTCAACATAAAATGTATACGGATACGGGATGGCCTCGGGCTCAAAAATAGGTGTTCCTGAGAATACAAATATCTATAGGGGTGTAAGCTTATGGGCTTAGTGAGTAAATCCCAAAATTCATACTCAAATAAAATTTATCAATCAAGTTTATTATTCAAACATATGAAATGCAACAACCACGTGAGCATACAAGACATATGACTTTCCGGGAATCATATGTTGAATGAATTTACGCCCTTCATTCGGGGTTGGGGATTCAGGCCAATTACAGCCACAACTTTTAAAAACACTTTTATAGATCTTACCGGCTCCTATACGCCATCAAAAATTTGTAGTTATTACAGGCTCCTACTAGCCACCAAAAACTTGTAGTTATTACAGGCTCCTACTAGCCATCAATTTAAGTAGTTCTTACCGGCTCCTACTCGCCACTTACATGATATACCGGTTATGTCTACCACCACTATTATACACTTGTCCCACCAATTGTATAGTAGCGAATGCAATGTGACTCAACATATGAAGTGCATGAATAATTTCTTTAATTAAAGTCTAGTAGTTACATTCTTTCAAGTGATCAACCAATTTCAAACAATTCAAGATATTAATGTACATACAACTTTATTACAAACAAATTGAGTTTCGATATACTTAGTATTCCTTCAACATATTATCATACACTTCTTTTTGAGTTTGCTTAGATTCTAGTGCAACTAATTTTACAAGCACAAGCAAGAGTATGAAAAATAACGGGAATAACTCACTCGGCCATGTGACACCGTTCTTGATTGGATGGGTCGTTCGGAAATTCCACTTAATCGTAGTAATCCTCGGGATACGAACAATCCTCCTCGTGATTATCTAATTCAAGAAGAATACCCAAAATGAGTATTTCATGAAATTCTATCCTTGAAAATTCTAATCTTTTCTTAAAAATCGTAGTAAATCGTATAAAGGGAAATTCCAACTTAAAATGGCCATAACTTGCTCATTTTAACTCGGAATTTCGCGTATAATATACCGTTTTCTACCTACTCGAAACGATCTACGCATTTCTAAGCTTATTTCCATAAAACTAAGTCGTTTGGGTTCCGAAAAGGTAGCGATCAGATTTGCCACGAATTTGTAAACACTTGTTTTCCTTTTTGTAAACAAAGCTCATTTTGAAAAGATAACATTTCAATTATTTTGTAAACTTTTGAAAGGTATATATATATTTGTAATGACTCATAACAAATGTATGAAGTAAATGAAGTTGTCTCAACTTAAAAGTAAGGTTTTAAAAGTCTTTGAATTTGAGATTCTATTTTACTTTTGAAAGATCTTTTGGTCATTAAGATAAAGATTTTATTTTTAAATGAAATCTCTTGTAATTACTTTAATTTCCTAAAGTGTGGTTTTGTTTTCTAAACTTGGATTTCAAAAGTAGCAAAATGATATTTTATTTCTTGTAATGTTTCAAAAGAATTTCTACTTCTTGATAAAAGATAAGTTTTCATAAAACCTTTTGTTTATGTAAGAAAATCATTCCTATGCATGTTCATGAGTTTTTAGAAATCCGTTTCCCATATTTATTTCTTTAGAAAGAATCTTTAAAAAAAACATTTTCTCATTTGTTTTTGTTGAGACCAAAAACATATGTTCATACATGAATATGAATCAAAACTATAGAAATACAAAGGAACATAATAACTTGAAAGCTTAAATAATAAAGTAAATCAAGTATTGGGACCTTAGCTTTATCAAGGTACCCCGGGACTAAGAAAAGACTAGTCCCAAAAAAGAAAAGAATTGTTTTGACTTGATGAGGACAAGTCTAAGACTAGAATGACTAGTCTTAAAATCAACTTGAATTTAAATAACTTGAAATGAAGTAATTAAATTGCATGAAAGATAAATAAATTGTAAGACAATGAGCTTATATGCTCTAAATAATATATATAATTATATAGATATATTAGATAGTAGTAACATAAAGGAAATATAAAGAACATAAAGGAAATATAAGGAACATAAAGAGATTGATATTATGAAAAAAAAAAGTATGAATCTAATTTTGCTTTCTTAACCTTCATGGTTTTAGAAAACATACACTAAGCTCATACTAAGTAGATGAACATGAGAAATTCTTGAGAAATTTCTTACCTAAAGAAGCTAAACTAAGAGGATTTCTTGTAAGAACTCTTGAGAGAATTTTGAGAGAGATTTTGAGAGAGTAACTTTAGAGAAGAAGAAGTGTGTAAGAAGTGAAGGTATGAAGGGGTATTTATAGGAAAATGTGGGAGATAAATTGTGTTAATTAAATAATTGGAAATCAAAGTAAATTGGGCATGGGGAGAGAGAGGCCGGCGCTATTTTGAGTGCATGGGGAGAAGAAAAATTAATTTTTTTTTGTCTTTTGATTAATTAAAAGTAAGAAATGAAAGATGTGAAGTTGTATTGGAAATGAAAAATGTAAGAAATAGGTGTATGGTTTGTAAGAGTAGGTTGTAAGAAAAAGTAGAGATAGATGAATAGTGTAGAATAGTAGAAAATAGTGTAATGTAAAAGTAGACATGACAATTTAATGCCGGTAGTAAGAAAATACGAGTATAAAAGCGATATCTGATATTTTTAGCTACCGAAAAATTACGAAATTGATATTTTTGGAAATCTTATATTTTTACGAGTCTAACAGTGTATTTGGAATATTTTTCCTATTCCAGGCTTCCGGACTCATTTTTCAAGAACTGTGTCTGTTCGGGTTCGAAGGACATCCGAATTTCGCGAAACTGAAACTTTTATAAAACCTATGGTTATTACGAACTATTCGAGCTAATTTTTCCAACTTCGTTTTCTATGACTTGAGAAAACGGCAATGCCGGAGTTAAACAATTACGGTAAACTAGGGTTTTGTTTGACCTAAGAATCCGTTTGACTTCCGTTTAGGGTTTAAGTCTTTATTTGTAGATCGAAAATTTCGGGATTTACACTACTTATTAGAATCATTTTTTTTCTTACACTCACTTAGCTTTATAAAGAAAAATTTTTTATTCTTAGTTCTTTATGTTGGTTACTGATTTTGCTTATAAGTTGATTTGAACTATGAAATAATTATAAGTTTGTCATTTAAGAGACATTTGACTTGTTCTTGGTCTTTAACAAAATATTGATATAAATACTTTAGGAAAAATTTTAAAGAAATTTTGGATAATAAAAAGTTTATTAACATTTTATCTTAAACATTTTGAAAGAAAGTGTGGTTGATCAACTATTTTTATTCTTGAAGAAATTTTTTGTAAGAGTTGAAAATTAATTCTCATGAAAGATATGTCTCATTTTATGAGATAAGAAATACATTTTATTTTTATTTTAAAATTTTTATTAAGATAATAACATCACTTCATGACGGCATGCATATGAATCTACTAGTTATAATAAAAAATAATTTGTTTTCATAAGCTTATGTAGAAATGAAAAATAGAAAATCAAATAAGCAAATATATAGAAAATTCCAATCACCATGAAAAATAAGAAAAGCATTAAAAAAAAACATGGAGGTCTTAGATTTTATATCAAAGCTTCCTGAGACTCAAAAGAATATTAGTCTCATAAATAAAACAAAAATAGCAAGGAAACAATTATGGGAGCTTTAGACTTTAACAAGGCTTCCTAAGACTTGAATATTTCCAGTCTCATGTAATAAACGTAATAGGCAATAAGAAAAAGAATATGGAACCTTAGATTTTTTATCATAGCTCTTGGGACTTAGAAATGGACAAGTCCAATATTCATTTTGACTTGATTTAGGACAAGTCTGAGATTAGAAATTGACTAGTCTTATTTTTGGCAAGAAATGGGGAATAAGCAATGAAATATGATGAACAAATAAAAGTTAAATTAGTGAGCTTTTAGACTCTAATATATATATATATATATATATATATATGTACTCAATGACATATATATACTTAAGGTTAGAAACAACAACATAACATAACATAAATGAAATTGTAGAGTTAAATAAGACATGAGCAATATATTGTTTCTATATTTCCATTCCCTAGCATAAGCTCATGGGTATTTTTGGAAACTAAAGACACATATATTTTCATGTTATGTTAACATGAACTAAGGAGGAGGTTCTAGCATTTCACCTAACATGGAAGATGGAAGTTGTAAGAACAAAAGGATAATGTGTGTGTGTTGTTGGTGTTGTTGTTGTTGGCATGGAAGGAGTGGAAAAGAGAGGAGATAGTGTTTTGAGAAATAATTTTGCAAGAGTTTGATTATGTGTAAAAATGAATGTGTAAAGAATAAAGAAGGGCAGGGGTATTTATAGAGTTTTGGTGAGGAATTTTGAGTGAAATAAAATAAATGAAAAAGAAAATAAAATGAGAGCGATAAAAGAGAAAGTCACCAACACCTTAAAGAGAGGTAGAAGAGAGTGATTAAAAATTAATTTTAGTAAAGAAAAGTAAGTAAAGTGTAAGTTAAGTAAAAAGGAGTATTGGTAATACAAATGTAAGAGTAGGTGTGTAAGAGATGCAAGAATTGGTAGTAAGGAAAAATAGAGTTAAATAAATAGTAATTGAATAATAGATAAGACAAATTAGTTACCGATAGTTAGAAAAATACACGTAAATGTGCTATATCTGATATTTTTAAAAGCCAAAAAATTTTATAACTCATATTTTACGATTCCTTATCTCATTACGAGTATAGATTGTTTGTTAGAATATTTTCATCATTTTGTGTGCCAAGACCCTAATTTCAAAAACTGATCCCGATCATATTCAAAACGAGTGAATTTTAGGTGAATCTGATTTTTTTTAGGTCATAAAAAACTATTTTAAACTATAATCTAAAATTGTCTCATTTTTACTATTTTTTGGGTTTTTAGCACAATCTTGTCAGATTTAAATCCTATAGATCTTAATGTAGACCCAAGTTGGCTTTTAGGATTCCGGTTTCAATTCCGCCTTTAAGATTTACTCATAAGATTATAAAATCTAAGGGTTTATGCTTATGCTATATTTTCGGTTCAAAAATTAAGTTTACTCCATTTTTATGATTTATTTAATATTTAACAGTTATTGGAATTGTCTAATCAAGTTTAGGGCCTCTAATATTATATGTTAACTTGGTTTGATTTTTTGTTTTAATTTTAAATTTTTGGCTCTAAAATTCACCGAAAGGTTTAAGATTTTCTAACTTTATCATTAAATACAATCTAGACATAGTCGATTTACGTGCTAAAGATTAGATAGATGAATTGTTCAATATAAGGATTTTTAGTGGATCAATTATTGGATTTTCATTTTGTTTTTGAAGGTGTTGTTTTTCTTAAGGTTATGAAATTTCGTATTTGATCTTATTTAGAGGTTTTGAAGTTCGGTTTTAACTTAGGTAGGGTTTAGGGTTTCATTTTCAGTATTTGGCTCTAAGATTATTTTCAGAGAGTTCCAAAATATTCAGGGGTTTATAGATCCGACATGGCTACTCCATGAGGCCGTATTCCCCAAATGCCCTAGTCCCTCATGAAACAGCTAAGCAATCTTACCTTTTCGGTCCTACGCAGGGAAATAGTAGCATAATGTGAATGTGACTCAATAGATGGCATGCATGATCAATTTATTTAAAAGGAATTTCCAATCGAAAATTAATTTCCATTTACATTGATCAACCAATATTCACACACAAATCATCATAAACATGGAAACAAATCACATATATTAACCATGCAACTTTTGATATGTTTATCATTTCTTGATCAAACATAGTAAATCACAAACATATTTCCCATTACATCCCACATGAAAATCATTTTTATCTTTTCTTACAATCTAGCACTCTATTCTACAAGCATATGCAAGAATACGTAAAGCATAAAGGAAAAACTCACTCATCCATAGTGTAATCCTTAGTCAAAGTGATCTTTGGGTAAAGGTACATCAAATTCTTTTGTTCATCTAAACATAAGAAATACCTAGAATGAATATTTCAATTGGTTCTACTCAAATTTCTAATCTATTTATTTTATTCGCGTCATTATTCCTAGTTACGAAAATTATAACTTAAAACGGTTATAACTTGCTTATTGCAAGTCGGAATTTCGCATATGAGTAGTTGTTTTCTATCTACTTCAAATGCTCTATCCATTTATAATGTTATTTTTAATATTTAAGATCATTTAAGTCTTAGAATGCTGCGAAACATATTGCATTTAGTACGTTCTAAACTTTGATCTTTTTAATTTTCAAACTTTTACTTCATTTGGACTCTCGAAGTCAGGTATAAAATTTTTCTATCTTTAGAAATCATATAGTAGGGATAATAACTCATATTATATGCATGATCCTAATGATATTGTCTCAAAATAGACATTTTGTAAAACAATCTTTTTTGAAAGGTTGAAAGTTAAGTTTATGGAAAATTTATTTTTTGTCTTTTTTAAAATAAAATTTATTTTGTAAAACAATCTTTTGGTCTTATATTTATTTTGATTCATGAATATTTCATAGTAAACTTATTTTAACTAATTATTTTCCAAAACATGAGTCTTTATGTGTTTGTAGAGAAAAATTATTCTAAGTCGTATTATCTTTAAAATGTCTTAGGTTATGGCATATATGAAAAATTAAGTATATGACTTGTTGTAAGTTTCTATTTTTACCAAAAACGTTTGTACAAGTATTGTAAATAAAATTTGTAGAAAATTTTACATAACAAAGAATCATCTGTGTTTATATTTTGAGAAAATTTATTTTGGCACTTTGAAAAATACGGTTAAATGTTTTGTTCTAATTTTTTATTCCTAATGAAAGGATTTCTCAAGTATTGGAGATAAGATTTTTTATTTTTTTGGAAAAGGTTTTTCATAATAAAGAATTATCAATATTCATATTTTTGGAAAAATATGTTAGCATAGTAAAAACAACATCTATGACCATATATGTGTATAAAATTAAAATAGCAATAATAAAAATAAAATTAATAGCATGGAGCTATACCAAGAGCATAAAAATTAGAAATAGATAAACAACAATATAAATGTATTAAAACAAAAGCATGGGAACTTAACTTGTTATCAAGACTCCCCGGGACTTAATATATTTTATTCATAATATAAATTAAAATAGAACAAGTGTAATGAAATAAAATATGGAAGTCTTAGATTTTATCAAGCTTTCCCAAGACTTGAAATATTTCCAATCTTATAAATAAAAAATCGAAATAGATTATGAGAAAATTATGGGAGTCTTAGCTTTTAATTTAAGGCTCCTCAAGACTTAAATTATTACGGTCTCCTTCGGACTTGATTTATTAACCAATTGAAGACTAGAACTTGAAATAGTGAGCAGTAGGCTTTAAGAAAAATAAATATATACATATACATGTTGACATATAGAAAGTTAGATTAGTATAAAAAAAAAAAAAAAAACATAAACATGAACATAATCATGACATGAAAAATATGTTGTTTTTGCATTTCCATTCCCTAGCATGTACATCATGGGAATTTTCATGGAAGAAAATATTCAAAGAACATACGTATTCATATATCACTTAACTATAAATGTAAAAAAGAGTTTATAGTGTTTTACCTAAATAAATATGGAGGAATTGTGTGCATGGGTGAGAGAAGGAAAAAGATTGAGAGAAATTTTAGAGAGAAAAGTTGAGAAGAAAATTTGGTAGAGTTTTGTTATGTATAATGAAAACTCTAAAAATGAGAGGGGAATATGGTGGTATTTTATAAAGGAAAATTGTATGAATTAAAGTAGGAAAAAAAATAAAAAAGAAAAATAAATGAGAGAGAAGAGGAGGGGCAACAGCTGCAGGTGTCAATTTAAGGGAGAATGTGAGAAGAGACACCCGAGGGGGAGGAGGGGAGTTGTAAAAAAAATTAGAGTAAGATAAATAATAGTGAATAGTAAACAAGACAATTAAATTATTAGTAGAGATAAAAATACGTTTATAAAAGCTAAAACCAACGTTTTTATAAGCGGATAAAATTGTATATGATATTTTATGAATATCTTAATATTATCCTAGTGTAAATTATTTGTCAAAATATTTTTTCTCATTTTGCGTGTCAGGGGTTGGATACGAAAATTGACCCCGTAAAGGTTCAAAATGATCAAAATTTTGGTGAATATGATCATTTTAGGGCATATGTTGTTTGTTTGGTTCACATTTCAAGTTCATGCTACTTTTCTAATTTACTTAGTATTTTAGAGTTTTAGAAACTGTTTGATTGAGTCTCAGATTCCTATGATTTAAGGTTGACTTTGTTTAACTTTAGAGTTTTGGTTTTGTTATCAGTTCTAAGGTTTTGGTTATAAGATTACCATAGTATTCTGAAGCCTTTCAATTATAGGAAATTATTTCTTATTATTTTATCATTAAATATTATATCATACATGTTTATGTATTAGTCATTAGATAAATGAATTGTTTAGCGTAGGGTTTTGAGATCAATTAAGCGATTGGATCGTTTTAATGGTGATATGTTTTTGCTAAACAATTTAGCTTTAGGGTTTCAGGCTTTATCTATTTCATATGAAATTTTAGGGTTATTGTATTTTATCTGATCCTTTCTAAGGTTCCGAATTTTTAGGGATCAGGGTTTAATTTAATTCATATGATATTCAAGGGCTATAAGATTTATTTGATTTAATCTAGATTTCTAAGGTTTTGGATATGATTTGATACAATTTAGGATATTGGTTCTAATGTGAATTCATGGGTTCATGTTGTGTTTGATTTATTTTAACAAAATCCTAATTAATTTTGTGATATGATATTGGCCTACATTATTTAATTAATATTATACTATTTTCTTGATTAGCATGTTTGATTGTTTGCTGTTATAATTATCTTGATATAGTATTTGTCATACCAAAGGATTTGTTAAATACGTAGTTCGTGCCAATAATTGTAAGCTTTTCTAGGTAATTAGCCCTAAGGTCTTACGTATTATAGGTTATATTGATATGATGATTACACATATATTATTACCATAACTGTTAAATTATAATGGTACTTATTGCAATAGTTCACTAATGTTATGACATTAGTTATAATATATTTATAAATCATATAGCATTGTTACAAATCAATAAGTTGTTATGACTAATATAATGTTAGTAATACAATAATTATGGTCTTATTAAAATTGTCATCAAGTATAATATTATTTATTATATGACAAAATAATCTTGTTTATTTTTACTATAATGTATATTATTAATTACTGTACACTTGTGATGCTATCAATTCTATACTATTACTATTGTAAATTATTGTAATAGTTTATCATATACTTATTATGTATCATGTGCCCAAAATAACACATGATTAAATCAATAATATAAAATATTTTATGGGTATTAATTTTATAGCTTCTAGATTATATTTTATTATAATTACTTGTTTTATGTAATAATTTATTTACATGATTTTAGTGACTTCCAAGATGTGCTGCTTATTAAAGGATATGATGTTATTCGTTTCTTCTAGAGGTTTCTTCTTTAGAAGTTACTTCCAAGAGAAGTACTTCCTTAGGAGGCTACTTCTTTTTACGAATAGCTTCTTTAAAAGGTTACGATCATTTTTAATTATAAGTTCATAAGAAAATATTTATTTGTGATAGTTTTGGAAATTTACTTGTTGATTTTATTTAATTCTGTGTTTGATGATCTAGAGATATATTCATCATTATTTACTAAAGTTAAGGTTTTGTTTAATGATTAATTACTCTATTCTTATTTGATAATTTTTGGGACATATTTATTGTTTTTTATAATTATTTTTTGAAATTATTGATAGTTCTTTTAAATTTACTTGAGTCTTAATAATTACTTCATTAATTCATTGATTTATTGTTGCTCATTGATTGTAACAAGTTAGGGGAAATGTATCTTGAAATTTCATTGATAATGATTCTAATTTCTTAAACTACAATTATACCATTCATATATTAATATTCTTAAATCATGAAAAATAAAGAGTGATCTTTGTGACTTTTCTCAAAGCTTTTTTCAAGATTTTATATCATATTCTTATCAATTAACAAAGTTAGGTTGTGTAAAATTAAGGATTTTACAAGTTGGCTCATTAACACGCATGTGAAAATATGGATGATTTTTGTTATAAAGAATCTGACAAATTAGCAAATAAAATCTTCATGATGTCTATGCCTATGGCCCATCAAAAAGTGTGTAAAAAGTGCAATTAATAATGTACCATATGTAACAACTCACTAATGTAGAGTTGAGAGAGAAATCTTTAGTGAAAGAGTTATTTGTTCTTGCTAAGGAATTTGAAAACTTTTTGGGTAAAATTATTTTAACCCACTGTTTGTTTTTTTAGGACCCATTTGTGCTTAATCTAGAATATTCTTTTGTATTTTCATATTATTTCTCTTGATTCTATGCTTACTGTTTACATCTATGAAGAAATAATCATCTTAACTTAGGGTTTGTGAATCTAATACTTGAATCCTGTGAGTTTAATTTGCTTGTTAATTAAATATCAATTGGGTACTTATATTTAGTAGCTCAAACTTAGCTTCGTAAGTCTAAATGCGTAGTGCACCTTTTAGATCCATGTCTTATTTCAGCTAAATAGATCGAGAGATCATTCTTTTGAATAGATCTAGGCTACTAATAAAGTTGCCCATAATCAGCTTAGGAGAGGGATGGTGAAACTTTCTATCACTTGATTTCTAATTTTTGAACAAAGGATTCTTAAACTTTATGCCGATTTAGATTGTTGACAGCTTGAGAATTGATTCCAATGGTCTAATCTAGATTTAGAATTTTTGACTCTAAGAGAGGTTTTAACTTACCTTCATGAATTCGACGATGCAAATATATCAACAAACAACTCTCTGAGTTTTTTGAGAAATCACATGATAAGAAATTGGTGAAGCCAATCTTGAGTTTTTTCTTGCATTTACAAACTTATTCTTAATTTTATCTTAAAAAGGTGTATATACTTTTAGCATTAATCCTTATTTAGCTTCTGATTTTTATATACTTTGCTAAATTTTTATTTGTATAGATAATAGATGAAAAGAGAGTAAGGTAGATGCTGATGATCCTTAAGTAATACGACCTATACTTTCTACGCTACTTCAATAGGTGCGCTTACCTATATTGACAATTGCAACCAAAGTTCAACAAAACCTATTAGCATATAACTTTTTGAAATACTTCAGCTTCGTGTTTGCTATTCTAAAATGAAAACACATAAGATGCTAACCCCCAGTCCATGGTCCCATTTTTTTAGCCGAACCAAAATAATTATTTTCTTTAAATCTCAAATCTAAACCGATCCATTATTAATGGTTAATCAACTTAAAGGTTAACTATTTTTTTCAGTTAATATTTTTTATTTTTAACTATTTAATAAAATAGTTAACCAAAAGTTGTGGTTAACCATATTTTCAGGTAGTCCATAAAAGTTAAACCTTTTGCATCATAGTTATAATAAAAAATTGCAAATTAACAAGTTAAGTATCACAATTACATTAAAAAATTCCAAATCAATAAGTTAAATAACTATGAAATCAACAACAAATTAGGAATATAATTCTAATACAACATCATACAAATTAAAAATTCCAAATCAATAAGTTAAAACTTTGAGTTCAGATTTTATAGGCTAGAAATTGATTGGATCATTTTTTCTTCACTTTGTGTGTATATATAATATTTAAATGCATGAGTTAAGTGTGACATTGTACTTTATTTTGCAATATTTTAAAACAAATACTTTGTAAAAATTTAGGAGGCATAGGAGACTACAAAGATTTGATTTTATCCATATTTTTGTACTGCTCGATTATTATGAAAGATGTTTTATTTTTGTAAGGTTTGAATTTTTTTCTATACAACTATATTTGGTTAATAGTTTTTGTAGCATATTATCAATGATAGTTTTTGTTATTTTTCTTTCTATTTTTGACCTCTTGTAGTTGAAAAGGATAGAAGAAAGATTTCACCCCTGCAAGGCTCTTTGAATCGGATCAGTGCAGGACTCTCTTGGGATGCTAAAAGATATTATTTGGTTATTTGTTGATTTTGGAGATTTTTATGAGAGAATTGTAACATCCTATTTAATTTTAATTAAAAGTCATATTAAATCAATATTTATTTCCTTTTTCTTGCAGACATTGTGTCAATGCTTGCTATCAATAAATATAAGATACCCTAACCAACATGATGATATGAAAATTTATGTCCAATGAAAGATTGATTGAGAAGATTTAAAGATTAAAGAAGAAAAAAAAAAAAGAAATGTTATTTGATTAAAGAAAGAGAAATTTTGTTAGGCATGAATTTATAAAATTGAAAAATTGCATTACGTAATCCTTGCTTTTTGATATTTCAGTTCTTAAATTATACTGCCATGAGGGCATGCATGCAGTAGGATTTCAAGGAAGATTTAAAGTGATGTCTTATTATGTGAAAGGTTTTTCCTTTTTTTTTTTTTTAAGTGAATGGTATAAGTTATAAACTTTCATTTTATAAGTTTGATTGGAAACAACTTCTCAGTTTGTGATGATTGTTCTCTCTCTTTCCCTCTCTGCTTTTTTTTTTTTTTAAATTAATGAAAGAAAAACTTTTATTTGATAGCACAAAACTTATAAAGAATGACTTAATAATTAAAATTTTAACAAAAAAATATGGAGGATATTTATCATAGAAAAGAGGTTGATACCTTAATTCTAAGAAGTTGACACAATTTGTAATAACTGAATTGTGATATTCCAAACCTCTTGACCAGAATAATAGGAAAAAATATCAATAAATGAAAATTTTATATTGATTCAAACCTTAATTTATGTACTACACATCTATAAGGGGAATTTTAGATATCATCATTGTATAATATTTTTTTGTACCAAATAAGCCAAACTTTTTACAAGGTTTACAGTTATACATGAATATCGAAATTAGGGGATAATGGCACAAAAAGTGCTCGTACAATCAACTTTTAGCAATTTAATACTCAAAGTTTATTTTCTAGCGAAAAAGTGCTTGTACTTTTGTTGTATGGGCAATTTGGTTCCTTCGTTAGTTCAGATTTTAACATACATTAATATGTTGATTACATGGCATTTTTTAATCCCAAAAATATGAATTTGGGCCAAATGTAGATCCACTACACGTTGAAATGTCTTCATTTATTCCGTCTTTCCCATCCCTTTTTTCATCCTCTTTCTCTCTCTCTCTCTCCCTCTCTTGCACTCATATTTTGACTACAAGTTTTTTTTCTTATCTTGCTTTGCCACATTTGGATAGTTTTTTTTTTTTTTTTTTTTGCTTTGTTCTAAGGTTGCTATGACATGATGGAATCAGCAAAGACTAATATGAGCCAATCTAGCCACAGTACAAGTTACAATTAATGGAGCAATAAAGCAAGGCATTAAACAGATGTGATGGTGTGCATGTATATGGAAATTGATACATCTAAAACAAATAATGTGATACATAATATTGTTAACTAAATTGATGAGTAAGCAATCCATGAATTTATCCGTTTCAAGAACACTGAACATAAATCAAAACTTCATAAGAGGGAAAGATAATAGATTTTGACATGAAACCTAATAAACAAGATAAACAAAAGCAGTAACATTGATTAATTGAACATGATGATGCTACATTATTGAAGTTCATGGAGTAAGAATAAGTAGGCATCTGATTGGTGACTTGTTGCAAGAGCTTTCTTCTTTGTATTCTCTCTCTCTCTTAAAACCCTAAGAAGCCCTTTCCTTTGGAGAGTTTGTGTTTACAATGAGAAGGAAGAAGAATAGAAAATTTAAAGTAACTAAGTAAATACAAACAATGTGGATTGAATTTGGTGTAGGAGTGTGGTTGAGAAAATAAATGTTCGTGTCTATGTAGGTAGTTGAACGTCAACGTGGATTGAATTTGGTGTAGGAGTGTGGTTGATAAAATAGAAGTTTGTGCCTATTATCAGTGGGGAGTTGAACGACTTCGCTGGGATAATTATCTTCCAAAGAAAAGACCATTGACAGTAGGTTGTACAATTTAATTAATAAAAATGCCAAGTTACATTGTGTTTAATGTCTATTAAAATTTGAACCTAATGGAGAAACCAAATTGCTCGTACGACAAAATGACAAGCACTTTTTTGTCAAAAAATAAACTTAGGAGCTAAATTGCCAAAAGTTAATAGTATAGGCACTTTTCGTGCCATTATCCCGAAATTAGACTAAAAATTTGATCCCTTTATGAATAATTGAATTTAATGTAATTTGCATTATATGCTTTCATCACAATTTTAATATTATTTTCTATAGCTTTACAAATTAATAAAATATTTTATATTATTTGCATGAGTATAATTAATTAATAGTTTTTTCCATTAAAACTAACTACTAATTTTCTTTTACATACATATATGTATATATAGATATTTTTATTTTTAAAATATATTATATATAAAAATTTATTTTTGCTATATTTTTAAAAATTTTTCTACATGCATCATGGATGCGTCATCTGCTAGTATACATTAAACGCCCATGTATAATAGATATTGGATTTAATTTAATTTTTATTTTATATATCCCTAGATAAAAACAATATGGGATAGCCGTAGTTGGGGCCCCGTTATGGTAAAGGGATTGATTCATGTAACCTATATATAAAGGACGACTAAAAATAATCGAATCATCACAAACCAATATTCCGCAAAAGTTGCCAAGTACGATGAGTATGAAAGTATGACTAGATGACCGAATCTCCACTAACCAATGTTCCTCAAAAGTTGCCATCAAAGGCTGCTTCACTTTCCTATGACTTAAGAAACCCCATGGCATAGCCTGTTGCTTTCTGAATAAAACTGTCACACCGGATCAAACCAAATCCAAAATCATCAAACCCGGTATGATGTGTTTATAAACCAACGAAAAGTTTATACGAAGCGAAGTTTAGCAGTTTTGTTACACCATAACCTTAGCGTGAAACATAAAATCCCTGCTTTTCTTGATTACAAAACCATGAAACCTGGTGATAAATTGTTTGACATGAGCGACTCTACAATACGTGAAAGCAAAATAGGTGTGATCCTATCATCACCTAGGTATTGTGAGTCCTATTATGGTCTTCGAGAGCTTGCTCTACTAGTGGAGATGAAGAAGAAGTTGATACCAATTTTTTGCGACGTGGATGTAGATCAACTTCAGATAATAGATGATGGAGTGAATTATGACACCAAATATGTAGAAAGGTTTCGTTATGCTCTCAAGGAAGCAAAGCGCATTGTTGGAATTCAATTCAACACCTTACAGGAGTAAGTACGATTCCATTTTCTTAGAATCTGACAATATCAATTTTACAAAATAGGTTAAGGATTTTGATCCTCTCAATTTTTCTTAATTTATATTGTTAAGATTGTTTAGATTTTTGAAATTGTAACAATATTATAACTTGATTTTCTCTTTTATAATTTCAATCATTCATTATACGTGATAACATCTTAATGGGATAAACTTAGAAATGATTGATATTCATATTAATGTAATATGAATATTGGTTAGAGATGGTCAGCCCTATCAACAACCTCCGGAATTTTTGGATAGATAGCATTTTTCATACGGTTCTCAATATCTGATGAAACGTAATGCTATATATGTGTGCGTATATGCATATTAGGTTTATAAACTAAAAAATGGCCGTAGTGTAGAAAGTCTAAAGATAATATGTCCTTGATTTTACGTAGAACATGGTGAAATTGTTTCATAAGAGACCGTTTTCCCACTTTTTTTTCAATGGCAACTAAGAGTAGGTCGGACTAATAGAATTTATCTTTAGGTGCCAGGTGATGAGTTTTGTAATGGTCCGTAGTCGTTTAATGGTCTTTTTAGATTATCTGATTTTTATTTTTATATATATCTAATTTATATTTTGTTCTTATTTGTAAATGATTTGTTTGATCTATTTAAAAGTAAAAATATTTGTTTTTCATCTGTATATATTTATTAATAAACAATTTTAATCGAAACGATGACATGCCATCAATATGCTAGCAAACCAAGCAAAGTCTAAAGGTAGTGATTAGCTAAATCAAATATGATTAGTAATTTGCTTGGTTGAATCAAATATGATAAGATCGAGCAAAAATAAATAGTTTTATTTTGTTTTTTTTTTTATAATGAAGGGTATTGTCAAAATAAAGATTACACTGTGTATGAAATAACAACTACCATAATGAAGATAGGAAATAAAGTTGCTTATCTAATTTATACTATATAGAATAGATGATATTTTGGGTATAAATTTTTCAGATTCAAATTTGAAAATTATTACTTAGGGCATCGTCATTCTAGGATGTTTTGTTCTTAACACGAGATTCATATGTCAAGCATTTCACTTTTTGAGATCCCACAGAATAGGAAGATTCTTTAAATTTTTTAGGATTCTTTGTGAATAGTAGAAAATAAGGTTTTTTTTTTTTTTTTTTACATCTTTTATTTATTTATTTTTTATTTTTTTAATTATTTAAAGTACACACGACCTGTAAAACTTAAACATATGGGTGAGGATCTTAAAAGAAAAAAATTTCTTAATTTACTATTTAGCATGGAGGGATAATGGAATCGGAATTGCCCGCGCCAAAGATTTTATCTAGATCTACCGCTGACTATAAGACTTTTGTATTACTTCTGATTGAACACACTGATTGGTTGCAGTTACTTGAAGATGTTTCAGCTTCAATATATATATATATATATATATATGTATATGTATATGTATAAAAGTGACAAATATATGAGAGTGTAAAATAGTTTATGAACATTTTACAGGATGTAATTAACACAATGTTTAATTTTCAATACAGTAGAAGCAACGTGGATAGTACAATATAATATATGAAAATAGCACGAAAACAATATTTTCCTTTTCTTTTTTTTTTTTTTTGCCTTGTTTGGTGTCACATGTGGTAATAAAAAAGAGCATTAGTTTAAATTTTTTTTCTAGTACTAGTTTTATCAATAAAACTTTTTAAATTTATCCAATACAATAAAGATCTATTTATCCTAAGGATAAATATTTACTAATTCAGGAATAGTGTCTCCATCCTATTTTAGCAGATAAATATTTGTTACTTATTAAATAAATTTTAAAAATAAAACATCTTTATAATAAAGAAAACATTCATTATCACCTTATAACCACATGATAACTATTTATTTATCGAATAGAATCAGAACAATATTTTTAAGAGAGCAAATTTTGGTCCTAGTGTGAATACTGAATTTTACATAGTGGTGGGCAAGTTGGTTCAACGAGCCAATCTAGTCCGGCCCACTTTGGTTTGCAAGTTAAATGAATAAAAAAAATGATCCACTTAAAAAATAGGCCAAAATTTCTTAACTCTAACCGAATCCATTTTATCCCATGCGTTAAATTGGTCAGCTCACTTCTTGACTCCTTTAACCTATTTGTATATCTTTATGAGTTAAATGGGTCAAATTGACACATTTAACTCATTTATACTAATTGAATAAAATGAATATAACAAAAAATTAAATTTTATAGGGTTTGAAATATATAAATGATTAATTTAATTATTATTATATTTCAATATATATTAAAATAAATAGTTTTTGATAATTTTATTAGATATCATACTACATTTGAAACAATAAAGATTTACTTAAAAATATGTTATAATGCATATACGTCAATTTTTCATTCTCTATTATAATTAACATATAATTTTAAGTTTAAGTATGAAAGACCCAAGAAAAATACTAGATTAATAGTTATTTCCTCTACTTTTTTATTTTTTATATTTATATAAATGTGTTAGTGGGCCAACCTACTTAATCTGCAAGCTAGCCTACTTTAGCCTATTAGTCAAACAAACTAGGTCAAATTGGCTCACTTTTAAACATGTTGAAAAAAGTTTGTCCTAGCCAATTAACTAGTTAATACATGCATGAAGGTGGATGGCTAGCTCGACATCCCGTAAAATCGTTAGTATGGATATGGATGAGGTGCCACCAATATGAACAATGCTGGAGTGAAGATTGACTGGCTTGGTTTACAGTCACTACCAAGAGTACCCATATATGGTGCAGCTTGATGATATGAAGGATATTGCTCGAAGGATGACATTTGAGGAGGTCAGATGTAGTTCATTAGTTTATTAATCTGCTGTTGCATCTGCTCCATTTGATGCTACTCTGCATCCCTATTATACTTTGAGTGTACAATATTCTCATCATGGGGTTGCTCATCGTAGGGACATCTATGCGAATATATCGACATATTGTACCAAATCCATGTTGATAACCAAATATGTGGTCTAAAACCTCTTCTATATTGTCCTCATTGCACGCAAAGGCAACTAACCTATCACAATAGTACATGTATCCTCCTCCTTTCTTCATTACTGCATAATGGCATAATAGCAATAAAGTAACGATAGTGTTATTAGTACTATAAAATGATGGATATAGTGTACTTCCATAGAAGTGAAGATTGAATACACTTACATAATTACGCATCAACTCCTCAGACTCCCACTGATTAGTCACCTGCCCCTTCTTCTTCCTCAAATGGGTGTATTTGTAGCTCTCGATGGGCTTGAGTTTCTATAATATAAGATACAAGAAAGTGAGAATAAATGTAAAAAATAAATTCACGCACCATTCAGGGTATCATGACCTACAGTAGAAAATGGAATTTGTCACTTACCTTCTTAATTGCACGCTAAAGAGTAGACTTTGTCCCACCTATATGCATTAACTTATTCTTCTTCAAATTACATGTGCTCACCCTAGATCGATGCTGCAAGAGGAAAAACAAAAGGAGAACAACTAATCAGTTAGGTGGATGGTCACAAGTAGAAACATGCCCTCTAACATTTTAAAAACATATATACCTAGGAATTCCGATCTGTCTCTATGAAGTGAGCAAACTCCCTTCACTCCTCTACTCAGTGCTCTTAACCTATACATGGCTTGCTATTAGCTACCTCGCCTCCACTCTAAGCCTTGATGTACAGCTTTAGCCATTAGCAATTATGATTATAAGATTTGCTTGCTAGAAAGTTTAACGTATCCACCACTTTTACACAATCCACTAGCTCTCCGTCCGTTCAAACTTTTGCTGCATATTAAAAACAAACCATATGTTTTAGTGAATGGTTAAAGCTAATATAATTTTCATAAGGATGTGTTTAACATGAAAATAAACTTACCATAATCCTCTATAAAATTTTGAGCCCATAGACCTTAGAAAAAGCTAACCATGACTTACTTGTGAAGTCAAAACAAACAATTTTGTCGACGCTTCATGGTAGATGTTGCTCTATGGTAGATGCCTTATCTGTGGCCCGTCTTCTTGAACTCTTTCTCTGTCGCGATCCCCTTGTACATGCCTTAATGCTTCTCGCCCACTATGATATTGACCTCCTCCTACTTACTGGCTACTCCGGTCTCCTCTTCCTCGATAGCCATAGTCTTAGCTCGTTCACTCACCCTTACTATGTAGGTTAACCCAACTTGTCGTTGATCCCTCCATCCTGTGGATTGACAAGCAATGTGATAAATAATCCTCTTGCAAAACGAAGTAACAATTTTAGTGCATCAATCCTATGTGGATAAGGGAAAAAAATAAAGAAATCAAGATGATAACTTCATCAGCATACTACTTAGGTTGCACCTCAACATCCTCCATGATTGAATAAAAGAAATAGCATTGCATCACGTACTATTAAAAAAAAAAAAGCAATTGCTAGTAGTCTGTTACATCTGAGATACTATAAACAAACAAATCAATCGTACATGCTATTTGTCATATTCATTATTGCCCTCCCCTTTACAACCCTCACTTGGATCAAGTAAGTGTGCCAGGTTTGTTGGGTCATCAAATATGTGATCGATTGGAATTGTCTAAGGATTTGCAATCATCTATTGCATGGACTCCTTTGTAGGAGGTGGCTCTACTAAATCACTATCTTTTAGGGAAACCATCTTCTAGGGATTTAGCTTGGAAGAGACCACAAGTGAATATATGTTACCGATGTAATTTTTGGTACAATTTTCTAATCATCAGATCATTTGCTTTAGTCTTTTAAGTAAAATACTTTTTGTGCATATTCTGCAAGAATGTACGAGTCATCATTATACCATGTTCTTACTGTGTTGATTATGATGAGATCTCTACTGATTCTTTCTAGTTTGTCTCGGTTTATGTCAAACCACTTTCACTAAACAAAAACACCTACCTAGACTGCCATGCAAGTTAATTGAATAACTTTAGTGAGAATTCCATGTAAGGATATCCTCTGTCCATTATCTACACCAATTACTATATAACAATGTTATGTGATCTCAAGTCTACCTCCCTAGATTTGATGTCATACTCGACTCTGTTCACAATGCAAGCTTTGTAGCTATAACAGTGAGCATCTGAACCTCATGCCAAGGCTTTCAAATCTTCTAATACCTCTTACCTATAGGCAAACCTAAATTGCATAAACTACAAAAGATGCAAATTAGGAAGTTAATGAATCACCTATTAAAAACTTGCTTAAAATATGGGTGAATTGCAACTTTATTTCTAAATGACTTAGCAAAATGTCTACTAGCTATTGCTCCCATGTTGTATGCTCTTCTCACATTAAGTTCTTGCTCAAACTTCTCAAATAGAAACGGATTATCAATGTACATTAGGAAACAGTGAAGAGGTAGAGCACTTAAATCGTAGAAGAAGGAAGGTGCCACCACCTACTTTACATGCCATTGCACCTCCTCACAATTGTTTAGAATCATCCAATGTATCTTGTTGATTTTAGCATGCATGCCGACATATGGATTGCACTTGTAGGACGTACAAGCTGTGCGAATATCCAAAACAAGGATGAAGCTTTGTTTAGTGGTTCATCCTACTACAGATGGGCCTATTCATTCTTGAGTTCATGTTCTCAAAATACAACAAGCAAAATTGAATGCTCTCTCTCATAACATATGACTCTATAATGGAACTCTCCAATATTGTCTTGTTTCTTCAATCTCACTTAAGCACTTAGAGTTATCTCTAAATCAGATACATCCAATGATACTAGATAGGGCCACATATCCATGCTTCCCTTAGAGGATGCATATCTAAGTAGACCATGATGTCAAAGAAAAGGCAAGAGGAAATTGGCATGAAGTCTTTGGTTGTTGACTCCCTTAAAAAAGGGATATATCACAAAACACATTGTAGATTCAGTTATTAAAAATTGCGAATCATTACTAGGAGGATCTATTGGATCAGGACATGCTAGTCATGGCTCTTCAAACCCCTCAAACTTACTTCATCTACACCTAGGCAGGATGATATGCTGGGAGCATATCCATTTGGCGGCTTCACATCTCTAATTAAGTCACATAGCTCTCTCACTTGTTGAGTTGATAGCATATGCATAGATAACAACTTGAAAGTCTGATATCTATGTGCATATAGATGCAACTTCAATCAAATACTCATTTCCTAGAGGGTGAGTGTCGTCCTATTTATGTCCTTGGATTTACCTTTCATACAAAAAATAGTCCAAACTGGGTTATCACATATACTCATATATATTCTTTTCGATATGCATCACATCGAGGTTGTGATGTATATGTAGTTCCTTCTAATATAGCAATCTAAAAGGCACACTTTTTTAACACAAATTAATGTTGTCTTTGTTCCTTCACCAACTAAGCTGCTCATGCACCTTCTCTAATACAACATGCTCATATCAATTCAATTGAACCATGATATTCTTACTAAGGAAATCCCTCAGTTAAGGTCTTGTTTTGATAGTGCCAACAAAACTTGCACTATTGTGGCACCATCAATGCCTAGTTATAAGAACCATCTATGGCCTATAGAATGGAACTTACTATTTTTACATGCTTGCTTATGTAGTCGATGTTACATATAGCGCATCCCTTGTGTCCCTTAATGTCCAACCTGAAATGTCACCATATGTGGGGAAATCGATGATTGGCTAGATAATGGATGGAATGTGAGTATAATAGCTCCTACTGATCCCTTGGGATCTGACCTAATTCTTTCTGTATGCTTCGATAGGTGCGCTTACCATGGATGTTGGAAGTTGCTAAACCAAAGTTGAAAAAAACCAGTTAGTTTTATAAATTTTGAAAACTTCAACTTCGAGTTGTTATTTTGAAAATGTGTGTTATACAACTTAACCAACAAGGAAAAAAAAGTCCAACCAAATTTTCTGGCTACGTTGTCAAGGATCGATGTTGGATTCATTTATTTGAAGCCCAACAGGGCAATATTAGAAAGCATTGCATCTATTATTCTAGCCACATTTTTGCCTATATCTTTTTGTTAGTTTAGCTTGTCTTGGCTTTCTATGATCTTTGTGTTTGTTTCTGTTTTTCTTTTTATTTAGACAAGATGGAACAAAACACCCAATTCTGGGTTCAACAAATTGAAGAAGCTGTTAAACAACATTGTTCTGGAGGGACATTTTATGCATATCAATAAGCTAACCTCTACCAACCCTAGGGGATGGTTCCTTAGAATCATTTAGAAATTTACTCTGGAGCATACTAGAATTTTCAACAGCAATAGAGTCCTTATTATCAATACTAGAACATGCAACTAGGAACCTTCAACTTTCATGATTATCTAAATTCTAGCTTGATTGGGACTTTCCTTTCCTACATCAAAGATGTTGAATATCAGTGCCAACAAATTGAATTGATAATCTAAGGTCACTATAATTCTCTCAGAAATCTTGAAATGGAAGTAAATAATATTGTTGAAATACTTAGAGAGAGAATTCTTGAAGAAGTGCCTGCTGTTACCCTCATAAGTGTTAGAGAATTAAAAGAAACGAGAAATGAAAGAAAGATTGAGAGAGATGAAGAAGAAGAACACAGAGATGAAAAAGAAAAATTCAAAGAAAAAGAGAATAATGAAAATGAAAGACAAAGAGAAAAGCAAGAGGAGATGGAAAAAGAAATTTGTGGGAAGGAAAATAAAAGAGAGAAAAAGAAAGAGGTGATTGAAGAAAAAGAGTTAGAGCAGGAGAAGAATACATCCCCTATTGAACCTTGTAAACCTTCTTTGCCTCATCCAACTATAGGTAAAAGATGAAGAGCAATTCAAGATGTTCCTTAAGTTATTTAAGTAGTTGCATGTAAACGTGCCCTTAGTGGATGTACTTTTGCAAATGCCAAAGTATGCGAAATTTTTAAAGGAGCTGCTCTCTAATAAGAAAAGATTGGGAGAAATATCGCTGGTAACTTTAGGAAAAGAATGTTCCATAGTGCTCTTAAATCAACTTCCCATGAAGCGAAAGGATTCAATGAGTTTCCTTATACCTTGTCTTATAGAAAATTTGCTCGTTGGGAAAGCCTTAGCACGTTTAGGGGCAAGCATCAACCTCATGCCTTATAGCATGTTCAAGAAATTAGCGTTAAGAGAGCCAAAACCTACAAGAATGAGTTTACAACTGGCTAATAGATCTACTCGATACCCTAGAGGAATAGTTGAGGATGTCATTATCAAACTACTGAACTTTATTTTTCCTACTGACTTTGTCATCTTGGACATGGACGAGAGAGCTGAGGTCCCACTCATTATAGGGAGACCATTCATAGCAACAACAAGAGCAATTATAGATGTAAAAGAATGGGAAATTAGCACTAAGAGTGGGGGATGATGAAATGATAATCAAATTATTAGGAAGTTAAAGGCAAGGGATGATGAATGATGATGAATGTCTGGCTTTGGAACTTATGGATGTTGAGATACTTAAAGTAATTCAAAATCTCATTGATTAAGCATACTTAGCAAAGAAAGATGAAGATGAAGATGAGCCTGAGAGAGAGCTCATACATGGTAAATTTGAGGAAGAAACTATAAAGAATGAAGAAGGGGCCGAGAAGGGTAAGGATGATGCCAAGCAATTAAAACCCCCCATTCAAGAGCCATAAAATATGGAGCTAAAAGAATTGCTGAATCACTTGGAATATGCCTTCTTAAAGACAACTACAAATTATCTATTATCATATCTTCCAAACTTGATGAGGGACAAAAGAAAAAGTTGCTGAAAATTTTGGAGAGGCACAACAAAGACATAGCATGGAAGATTACAGATATCAGAAGTATAAGCCCCTCTTTCTATACACATAAAATTCTAATGGACAATGATTTCAAGCCAGTGGTTCAAGCACAAAGACGGTTAAACCTAAATATGAAAGAAGAGGTAAAGATGTTACGCCTCAAAGGGTACCTTAAACGTAACAGTCCGCCACATACTAAACGAGATTTAGGAATCACTACCACTGTTATTCAAAAGTCTTGTATTAGATGCAAGGCATTTCTTTACGGCAATAGAATACTTGTGCAATTGGAGATAGATGATTTAACTTAATAGAATAAGTATCAAAATATAAACCACAGATATCTCAGGATCATTTATAAAATACTAAGGGGCATTTCCCCGCAAAATAATAATCAGTCCAGGTATTAATTTTCGACAACTCGAGTGTTTAAGATTTCTTATGGAAGTCTATACAAAAGCTAAACATAAACTTCTAGGGGAAACTCCTATTCTCACTTTTACTTGAGTTAGTCAAGTCTTGGGACGCAACTATAGATATGGGAATTGCAACAAAAAGAAGCAGTGGGGGTATAAGATACGCTAGTTTAGTGAGTAAATACTTCCATAATACACATATCCCATAATTACATATATACAAATAAGTTGATTTAATCATCCATATGAAATGCAATAGCCACTTGGGCAAACAAGATATATGATCAACTGGAAATCATATGTTGAATGGGTTTATGCCCTCCATTTTGGGGTAGAAGATTAATGAATTCTATGGTACTACTTTGAATTACTATTCCGTTTTATGGCTCACGAGCAACCCATTAACTATACCGTTTTATGGCTTACGAGCAACCCATCTCATTCATACCGTTTATGGATCACGGAGAACCAATCATGATTAAATGCACCATCTCCATCTTGAAGTGATTATGTCCATATTACTTTAATAATCCGAATAGTCATTAATGCAATTTCATAGGTGACCAATCAATTTACAAATACTTATAATCATGGCATATGGACATACATCAATTAATCACCCGGTTTCGATATACTTAGCACATTTTCTCAACACATTAAGATAACAGTTGGAATTTTACAAATAAGCAGTCGATTTCTATTTACTTCAAAAGATCTATCTATTGATGTTATTTCTAAGTTTGAAAACTTTTGGGTCTTGGAAAGCTCGGATCAGATCTGATCAATAGCTAAAAATCATATTTCTGAGATTGTTTTGTGAACTTTACATTGTTTCTATCAAGTATATTATATATGCATGCAATATCAACAAGTTATTGTCATGAATGACATGTTATGAACTATCTATATGTATATTCTAGATGATATTTGGTTAAAAAAATTTTTAGAAAACTTTTACTTTGCAAAAATTTCAAGAATACTTGATTTAGAAAAACTAGTTTTGTTTCTTGAAAAATCATCTTTATTTTTACTAAAATAAAGCCTTGATGACCTATATGCCTCATACCTTCATTATTTTAATAATTTCTTCATTTAGGAGTTGGAAAATAGATGTTTAAGTAGGGGTCTTGCATAATTACGAATTTTACAAAAATTATAGGAAATGAAAATAGAGTTTAATTTATGTTTTGAAACGTTTCCTTTGTTTTAGATATATACTTTGATAAAATCCATTTATTTTTGTAAAAATTAAGTCCTTACTACATCTATTCCCTAAGGCTTCCATTTTTCCTTTAAAATCCTCATTTTTAAATTTGAAAGTAGGTCTTTAAGTATGGGTCATTTGTAAATCCGAATTTTCGTTAAATTGTTTCGAGGTTATTTCTTGTGTGAAACTCAATTAATCTTTCTAAAATTAAGTTGTAACCAAACCTAATCCTTAAGGCCTTCATTTTCTTAATAAAATTCTTGTTTTGGGGTTGGAAAATAGATGTTTTCTTAGCAACTCATCGTAGTTACGAATTTTTATGTTCTTATTGGAGTTGAAACAAGTTCTAACCTAACTTTTGTAACATTTTCTTATTTTGAAGATATCTCTTTGTAAAACTAGATCTAACTCATCAAAATCATTCCTTTATGATACATTTTCCCTAAACCCTTCATATTTAATGTAAAATCTTCATTTTGGAGTTGGAAAATAGGTTTTCTAAATGGGTGTCTTTCAAGATCCAAATTTAAAAATTTGCTTTTGGTGGAAACAAAAATAGATCTTGAGTTTTTGGCAATATTCCCATTAGTACTATCATACTACAAGTCTTTTATGTACATAAGACAAGTATTTATGGCATTTATATGCTCAAAACAAATAGATCGATGACATCAATCATGTTATGGATGTAAATGTGTCACGCCCCGAAGGGTATCCTAAACGTGGTAGTCCGCTGTACACAATATTAAAGCCTAGGAATGACCACCTCAGTTATGCAAAGGCTTCTGTACTATGTACAAGGCGTCTAACACATAGAGGAGATATACTGGAGAGATACATTTTATATTGATATAACTTGAGTAACAATGTAAAGGAAATACAATTCACTATACTTCAGATATAAATCACTATACTTCAAATACAAATCACTATACTTCAAATACAATTCATCGAAAGATTTCACTACACAATCTATTGCAAAACATTTCACAAAAACTAGCTAATATCTTCAAGTATTCTTACTTCCTGTCGAAATCCCGAAGTTATATTCGGCTGCAACCATCTTGGTCCCCCAGTAGCCTTCTCCTATTAACCTATTTATTCAAACATCTATTGGGGTATAAGCTACACTAGCTTAGTGAGAGTTTCCTTAATTTCATACCATAACAAGCAAGTTATAATTTATCCATATGCTATGCATGAACAAACACATAAGCAGACAAGCATATGACTTTCTAGTAGCCATATGTGAATGGATTTACGCCCTCTATTCGAGGTTAGGATGGTCCATAAGACATGCAACCATAATTCTAATCTTGAGTGGGGTGGTCCATAAGTCATGCAACCACAATCCCAATCTCTTTCTCTTGTTTTATTGTAGTTTTATGTGCCTACCCCACATCCGTTAACTTAAGCGATCTTGCATCCTTAATGTTAACAAGGCCCCCTCGCCTTCCGCTAATATGCTTTTGTCCCACCAAAGGTATATCAGCAATGCAATGTGACTCAACATGTGATATGTATGTAAAATTTATTCATATAATCGTGGCATATTAATTATGTAGGTTAGAAACAATCATAGACAATTTCAGACAATTTAAGTCTATGCTAACTCATACAATGATTTTACAACAAGTCTCGCCTCGATATACTTATCATTCATTCAACCAAGATTATACCACAACTCATCACAATTTTATCTTTTCCTAATTCTAGTGCAACTAGCTACGAACACAAGCAAGGTAACAAAATAAGAGGAAAACTCACTCGGCCATTGGATCACCGGTCTCTTAGTAAAAATAATCTGGTGTATGGAATCGTCGATTTTAGAGTCACCTAAAAGGAAAGAAATACCCAAATGAGTATTTCTACTTAAAACTAATCCATTCGATCTCATACAAATTATCAAATTCGTAATTTTCGTCCTAAGCGAGAATTCTAACTTAAAACTGTCATAATTTGGTTGTTTTAACTCGGAATTTAGCAAATTATATATCGATTTCTATCTACTTCGAAAGTTATATCTAATTCTAATATTATATTTAAGTTTTGAAAACTTTGAAGCTTCGAAAAGGTCCGATCAGTTCTGATCATTAGCGAAATTCAATTCCGAAAAGTAGTTTTGTGAATGTTTGTAATGTTCCTACTATATAATTAACTATACATGCAATATTGATGATTTCCTATCATGAATGGCATGTTATGAGCTTGATGTATGCATGCTTTTGACAATATTTACTAAAAGAAATTTTAGAAACTTTTTATTTGTAAGACTCCATGGTTATTTCCATTTGTTTTGGATTTATTTCTCAAGAAAATATAACTATCCTTGCTAAAATTGAGTTTTCATTATATCTATTACTTATGACCTTCATTTGTACATAAAAATTTTCATTTTACACTTTATAAACATGTCTTCAAGTAGAGTTGACTCCAAAATCTGAATTTTGTAAAAATTTGTTTTTGAGTGATTCCTTTAAGAAAAAATCATTTGATATTTAGAAAATTAGGGCTCAACCATACATAGCCACTAAGGACTTCATTTCTTTGATAAAACTTCTACTTTTAGTTTGAAAAATATGGATTTTCATGCCATTACTCTATTATTACTAATTTCTTAAAATGACATCAACTCAAATTTTTCCTACTTCATTTCTACTCCTTGTTCTACATGTTTTTCTTAGCAAATCTCTTCTTAATTTCTTAAAAACATTACTTGATGATACCTATGACCTAAACTCTTCATTTTTCATAGAAAACATAAGTTTTGGAGTTGATAAATGGGTTTTTAAGGCATGGTTTTGAAACCATCCGAATTTACAAAATTTGGATAAAACTCAAATTTCATATTTTGTAATCTCTTCCTATTTTTGAGAATCTCTACTAGTAGATCTACCATTTACTTATCAAAAACATCTCCTATTGATACCTATTCCATAAGCCGTCCATTTCTAAACAAAACTTTCATTTTGGTGTTGAAAAATGGGTTTTTAAAATTGGTCTTGGTTGAGATCCGAATTTACCAATTTTATTTTTAGACATATCTTTTGATAAAATCCATCTAAACTTATGAAAAATCATCCTTTACATATCCTATCTTATGAGCCTTCCATTTCTTGAATAAAATCTTCATTTTTAAGTTGGAAAACATGTTTTTAAACTAGGCGTTGGCCTAAATCCGAAAATAGGATTTTTATTTTGAAAATAACTTTTGAGAATCACCTTTGATTCTTGTAAAAAGAAGTCTTGATGATATGCATCCACTAAACTTTCATTTTCTCAACTAAAACTTCCATTTTGAGACTTGGAAAGTGGTTTTTAAATATAGGTTTTGTCAAGATACGAATTTTATTATTTTTATTCAAGTTCAAATCTAAGATCTACACATAATATGAACATGAATATAAAAGAAATGCATGGTAGTAAACTATAAACTCATAGATCTAAACTTTACTCATCAAAATCATTCATTCATGTTATCTATTCCCTAAGCCCTTCATTTTAAATGAAAAGTACATATTTTGAAGTTGAAAAATAACTTTTCTAAATATGGTTTCTTTTTTATCCGAATTTTCAAAAATGATTTTTATTGAAAATAAAATAGATCTTGAGCTTTCTAAAACTTTCCTACTATCATGATGCTATACAAGTTATTTATGAACATAAAACAAAAGTCTAATGCATTTATGAACTCAAAACAACTAGATCTAGTTTACTATACTAGTTATAAATGCATGAACACTAAGATAGTTATGTGAATGGTGAACATATGCATAAATCATTAGCAATAACAAAAATAATAATCAGATAACAAGATCTAAAGCATAAACAAAAATCAAAGCTACAAAAAGTTAGATCTACAAAATTTAATTACTTTTAACAAGAAAATAATAATGATACAAGATAATAATCATGGAGAAGAGGAGTGTTTCATTTTTGGCATCATCATCCTCAGCTTTTAAGCTTATGGAATGTCATTTGATGCATAAAACTTTCACTATACTTTACCTACATCATCTATAGAAGCTTTGGATAAGAGTTTTATCCAAGAATGTTGAAGAAATATGTGTGGGAGCTTATAGAAGAAAAGGGGTAGCTTGTGTTCTTGTAAGAACAAGAACAAAAGAAGAAAGAAAGAGAGGAAAAGAGAGAGAAAAGTGTAAGAATGGTAAAGGTAAACTGTGTAAATGAAAGAGAGAGAGAGAAGGAGTGCATTAATTGAAAGAAAGAAGAAAAAAAAAATAAAACAAGGTAAATTTGGGGAGGGGAGTTCACGTGAATTCAAGAGAGAGAGAGAGGAGTGTTTAGTTGTCTTGTAACTGAAATTTTGAAAGTGTAACTTATGTTATTTAATTTGCAAACTAAATGAGACTTTAAAACCTTAAATAAATTAATAAAATAAAAGAAAAGTGGATGATTTTGGGAGTGTGGCAGCTGCCATGTATGGGTAAATAGAGTGTAAAAAGAGAGAAAGAAAACTTGAATAATGTGTAGAAGTGACAAATGTAGTGTACTTGAAGTATGGGTTGGAAAAAGTGCTTTTTTATTAAGAAAAATATAAAATAAAATTAGGAAAAATATTTTTAAATAAGTGAAAGAATTTTCATAAGTAAAATTAAATAATTATTTGAATTATTTTAGCATTTTAACAAATATGTTACCAATATGATCAAAATACGCGAATATGGGCTATAAATGATATTTTTATAACCCGAAAAATTCAAAAAAAATATTTTATGAAAATAAAATATTTTTCAATTATTAAATTAATTTATTTTATTTTTAGTATCGGGTCTTAAAATGAATCTAATCCCGTAAAAACCCAAAACGAACTAAATTTTAGAAAAACAAAGTTTTCTATAATATATAAAATATTTATCTAAAAATATAAGGCTTTATAAGAATAATAAAATAAAAGTGAATAGTGTAAAAAACTAATTAATTATCGGTGGTAATGAAATACAGATAAAAGGGTTATAACTATAACTTTTATAACCCGAAAAATTATATAACTGATATATTTGGAAATCTTATGAAATTACGAGTCTAGTGGTACTAATGGTATATTTTTTATATCTCCAGCTCCAGGACACGTTTTTGGAAGTCTGTATCCGAACGGGTTCGAAATAGGTCAAAAATTTACCTATCTGATATTTTTAGGTGACTTTACATTACTACAAGCTATTCTACACACATAAACTATACCTCGGCCCCTAGGTTAAGGGCACGAGATTGCCGGATTTAAACTACTGTATTCCACTTAGAGTTTCTGGGTGATTTTCCAATTTAGATCTTTGCCAATTTGGAAACTGATATTTTATGTTTATATAACATATTTAGTTTGAGAAAAATTATTTTAAATTTTATTTTTGTAAGTATTTAATATCTCTAAATGTTTTCGGAATTCTTGAATTGAGTTTCATTTCCGAAAGTTAATCGTTATTTACATTTTAATAATTTGGTTTTGGGCTTTATATTACCCGATTTTATAAGTCGGATCTACGTATGGAATTTGTCGTACGTAGTGGTTTTGGAATTGAAGTATGTTGAGTTCTTATTTTATTTTTAAGGATTCTTATTTTCCTCGAGATTGAGAAATTTCTGGATTAGTTCGTGATTTAAAACTAATCGAAGTTCGGTTTTAATTTAGAGTGATTTTTAGGGTTTATTTTCGAAGTTCATTTTGGAATTATTTATTGAAAATTTACGGGGCTTATAAAATGCAAGATAGATATTATGAAGATGAGATTAGTAGAAGAATATATGCACAAAAATATTAATATGAACCATATAATGTAATAATATAGCAAAATATAACAAAACAACTTAAATGTAAAGATCCACAACATTGTGATGGCAAGAATATCATGCTTAAGTGTTTTCACATCCCTAGCATAAAGCTCATGGGGATTTCGGTGGAACCACACGTATATGATCTTGCCATTTCATGTTTTATTTGTGATATGGTTTAGATCTATTACCTATTTAGTATTTGGAACAAGAAACTTTAAGGAAAAATTTGTGTATGTGTGTGTTAGAGGGAGGGGAGGCTCTTGGCATACAGGGAAAAGAGAGAGGAGAGAAAATTTTTTCAAAAGTTTGATTTTTATGAAAAAGAAAGAAAGTGGAAAGGTAAATGTATAAATGAGTTTATATAGGAAATTGGATTAGGGTTTTGTGTAGTTAAATAAAAGAAAAAAATATACAACAAATGGAAGTGTTTACATGGGAGGGGCGTCGGTTTGGGGGGGTGGGGTAGGGAGGGTGTGAGAGAGAGAGAGAGAGAAATGCGTTTTGTTTTGTGTAATTTTTCAAATTTAATTAAGTAATTTAAGTAATAAAAATGCATTAGAAAAGTAAATTGTAAGCGCTATGATGTAAAGTTATAAGAATAGGTTGTAAGGATGTAATAATAGGGTATGGGTGGCTGTACTTGATGAATAGTGTGATAAGAAATCAAAAAGTAGATTAGACAATTAAATTACCGGTAGTAATGAAAAAACGATAAAAGGCTATAACCGTAATTTTTATAAACCGCAAAATTCTTATGATTGTATTTTTGAATTCCTTATTAATTAACGATTTTAAAAGTCCTATATATATAATTTTCTATTTTTAAGTCTCGGGGACTGGTTTTTGAGAATAGATCTCGATTAGGTTCGAAACGAATGAATTTCTCTAAAATATGATCTTTTATGTTTTGATATATTATTTAAAACTATATTCTAAAGCTCACTCATTTTTATTGTTCCGGGGTTTTGTTCTCGGTATTGTCGGACTTAGAGTTTCTATGTCCAAACTAGCCCTAGGGTATTCCTTTAGGGTTTCGGTTTCCGGTTCCGATTTTCGAAACCAAGTTTGGTTTGCTAAGAAAACAATGGCTTACAAAAGAAGGAGGTGTGAAGCTACTGGATGTTGGGATTATTTATCCTATTTCTGATAGTACTTTGGTGAGCCCCACTCAAGTAGTCCCAAAGAAAGGGGGGATGATGGTTGTTCCCAATGACAAAAATGAGTTGATCTCTACACGAACAATCATTGGTTGGCTAGTTTGTATAGATTATAGAAAGCTTAATAATGCCACCAGAAAGGACCATTTCCCCCTGCCCTTCATTAACTAGATGCTGGAGCGATTGGCTGGTCATGAATACTATTGCTTCATCGATGGGATGTCTAGTTAGTTCCAGATTCCCATAGTGTCATGCCCTAAAGGTTACCCTAAACTCTATAGCCCACCACACTCAATATTAAGACTTAAGTATGACAACCGTAGTTATCCCAAAACTCAAAATATCTAATGTAAGACGTACTTTCACGATCGTAGTGGACCAAACTTTGGATCATGCCTTTTAAGTAGTTATGCATAATAGCAATTAAGAAAATAAATCATAACAATATAGCCAAAGTTTCATAAAAACTTATAAAGAGTCTTACAACATTAAGGGGTATTCCCTTATCAAAGATAGCTAAGTCTAATAAAGTCTATCTTGAAATTATTTACACTTTTGAAACTTCTCTTGGAATTTCATATCTACTTTCATCTTGCACTCCTATCCAAAAGATCTTGGCTCGAAAGCATTACTTAGGTAAAATATTCTCCTGCTTTCAACCAAAGGTACAAGAATGGCAAAAGATATATAAGAGAGTATAAGTTACATGCTTAGTGAGATTTATTTCCACAATTAAACATTCGACATCCAATAATCAATACAAATTTGTTAAAGCAATCATATGAGATGCACAAGCTCATGAGCAAACAATACAAATGATTTTCCGAGAGTCATGTGTTGAATGGATTTATCCCTCCATTCGGGGTTAGGTGTTCTAGACTGTATGGGTTGCTACCACAAACATAATTCGATGATAGTTTTTATTTTAGCTACTATCTTGCTTTCTAAAAATATAATCCAACTTATTTGTAGTTTATTTTCGAGCCACTGCATAACTGCCAGATATGTTTTTGTCGGGTGTTTTCTTACCTCCATTTAATATTGGATGATCCTTCGTCGCTTTATAGAATTTACAAACTCATGAATTTACTTACTAAGCCTTTCTCCCACCAAAGATATGGTAATAAATGTAATGAATTCACCTAATGATATGCATGAAGCAATTTTATTAAGTACTAATGGCAGTTCTAAATATCTTATGGGTGATCATAGAATTTATAGGCAATCATTCCTATACTAGATCAAACATTCATGATAAACAATTCCCGCCTCCATATACTTAATCGCAATTTCAACGAAGTATGCAAAGCCCATGCACTAATTCATTTTATCTTTTCTTAGTTTTAATGCCACTAATTTACAAGCAAAAGCATAAGTGCAAAAATATAAGAAATAAACTAACTCGACCATTTGCATGGATACTTATAGTGAAGGTAATCCTTGGGATACAGGAATTCGGTCTCCACATCACCTAAACAAAAGAAATACCCAAAATGAGTATTTTTGGAAGTTCTACTTAAACTTGAAATTCTATTTTGCTAAGTTCGTCAAAATTAGTATAAAGTGAAATTCTAACTTAAAATGGCAACAACTTACTCATTTTAACTTGAAATTTCGCATATTATATATTGTTTTCTACCTACATGAAAAGGTCTATCTATTTCTAACGTTATTTTTGTCATAAAAAATCTTTTGGGTCACAAAAAGGGTCGGTATAGAATCTCTGTGAAATTCTTGGCCCTTAAAACATCGTTTCAAACTTTTCACGATTAGAAAAATCCTTTAGTAAAAATATAGATATTTGTATGATTGAAAAATCCTTTGAATACATATATATAGTCTCATATTGTATGTATAATTTAATTGTGTTGTCTCAACGGTTATTTTTCATAAAGCAAATTATCTTATGGTGTTGAAAACTTGAATTTGAACATTTTCTTTTCTAATTGTTTTGAAAGAACTTCCTAAACTCTTGGGTCATTATAAATGAGTATATTCTTCTAAAGTTAGTTAAAGTTAGTGAGCATTTGGGCTATCAGAAATAATATATATATATATACATACTTATAGATGGTAATATATATAGATGGTTAAGTTAGAAGCATAATAACTATAATAACAACATAATATTATCATAATAATAAGATAAGAAAATCGAAATTTCTTGGCATGTGTAAGAACAAAACATGAACATGTTGTTGCTTCTACAACACATACGAGTTTTAAGAAATAATACCATAGTCTTGCTAAGTTACATGACATGGGAAAATAAATGGTTGAAAGTTTTTAGCTATATGTAGGAAGAAGTTATTGGATGTAGGATTATGTGGTTAGTGATATGTGATAGGTAGTTAGTGTATAGAGAAGGATTTTGTAAGGAATTGGTTAAAGAGAGTTTTGATAGTGAGGAATTGAGTAGGGAGAATTTGTGGAGTGGATTTGAGCGGGTTTTGTTATGTGAAATGAAGGTGTGAAAGAAGTGGAGGGAAATGAGATATTTATAGTTGAAGATGAAGGGAAATTAGTTGTAATTAAATAAATTAAAGATAAAATAAACAAAGATAAGAGAGAGGGGGTGTGTTCACTTGTTCAAGAGGTAGAGAGGGAGTGAAATTATTTATTTCATAATTTTGTAAGAAAACTAAGTAATGTGTAAGATATGATGTGATTAGAGATGTATTGGAAAATTCAAAAGTAAGAAATAGGTGTATAGGTAGTAAGAAAAAGTAGAGATTGATGAATAGTAATGGATAGTAAGCTATGACAATAGATAATAAACAAGACTAATAAGTTATCGGTAGTAAAGAAAATACATGTATAATTGCGATATATATGATTTTTATTTATCGAAAAATTAAGAAACTGATATTTTTGCATTCCTTTCATTATTATGAGTCTAATGTTGTCATCGAAATTTTTTAATCGTCGGTGTACCGGGGCACAGTTTTCAAAAATTGATCCCGTTCGGATCCGAAAGACACTAAAACTTCGCAAATTTGATATTTTTAAGCTTCCCTATATTATTATGAACTATTATAGATCATTAACTCAATTCCGTTGTCTGGAGTTTAAGAGTGCGAGATTGTTGGATCTAGATTCTAAGGTTTTGGCATAGGTTTTTGTTGACTTAAGGTTTCTGTTTGATTTTTGGTTCTAGGGTTTGATCTTAATAATTGTTGAAAAATTTAGGGGTTTACAACCTACTCCCCTTAAAGAAAGTTTTGTCCTCAAAACTTGGCTTGCCTTCTCGATTCTTCAAACAGCTCGAGTATCTAGTTGGATTCAATTCTCAATTTCCAATGTGGCCTCCTCATAAGGATAATTCCTCCCTATTCAAATTAACTTTTCAGATCTTCATATTACTGAAACATAGATCTTGTGGTGTTCTTGATAGTGCACTTGTATGTTAAGTCAAATTTTGTCTTTTCGAAAGTCTTAAGGGTTCAACGGGTCTTAGGTTTCCTTGAGTTCTTACTCGATGTACACTCTTTTATAGATTTCTATATCCCAAACACACATGATCATTAATGCCGAACTCAACAACTCATTGTTTCTGTTTTCCAAAACTTTTTTCTCGTTCAATCTGGTTTCTTTTATCCTTTATTAAATATTTTGGCTTTTCTTACTTCTTCTTAAATGGGTCATAAATAACTGCTCCTTATTGTTTCAGACAACTTTTATCCTCATAGTGCTTCGAGAGCTTCTCTTAGAAGTATGAGCTTTTCTCTATCACCCAATCTTTCCTTCATTCTTATGTCCTTTATCAAGACTTAAACTCTTCTCTTTTTTAGAACTTTGATCCTTTTGGTGTTGCTTTATCACAACGTTAGGCTTCCTTGATTCTTTCTATTAAAGTCGATTCCATAACTGATTTAGAAATTTTTGTTTCTCCGCTTAGTCCAGTAAGGTCTTAGCTTCTCGAATTTTTGATTAATTCCTCCGAGATGATAATTGATACTTAGATCATATTCTTGTTATACTCTTAACCATCGTTCTCCTTATGTGTTCAACTTCTATTGATCAAATAATTTTTCGATATCATTGTATTCTTGTCTATAAGAGTTTTCTTATTCTTTTAAGCTGTCTGAGTCGATGTCCTTACTATAATAATTCCTTTATGAACTTCCAATAATAACCGACTATACTTAAGAGATTCTTTACTTTCATCATTATCCTTGGTGGTTTTCATCCCAAGACCTCTTGTCTCTTTTGAGGTCTACGGAAATGCTTCTCTTTTGATACTTCATAATTCAAGAAGGAAATCCAATCCAATATAATCGAAAGTCATACTTAACAATTTGTTTGTGTGACTTATGTTCTCTTAACATTGGTAATATCATCCATAGATGTCTCTTATGTTACCCGGGTATCTCTAGGTATATGAGGGTACTATCCATAAACACAAGAACGTACTCATCTAACAAGGCTTGCATACTTGATTCATCAATTCCCTGAGATCGACAGGTATGTATATTAAATTGAAACTTATAATTTCCTTAACAAGTTTGGAATATTAGCCTTTTGTATGTCCTTCGGCTTTACTCTTAACTGTTGGTATTTGGGTCTTAGATAAATACCAGAAAGATTGCTTGCTCCTTGCATCCAATCGAATAGATCCTTGGGTTTTAGCCAAAAAGGGTACTTAATATTTTTTATCTTATCAGGTTCTGGGTGGTTAATCCATAACTTCACCAATTCCATTCCTTTTATCAAACTAAATCGGTATTCCTTGTGGCATCAACTTCAGATGATCGAACATTAATTGATCTTCCACTTTCAGTCTATTACTCCTGTCATCCATGAAGTTAACTTGTCGGTTATCTTTTCCATGTCCTTCCCTCCTTAGATATTGACATCGAGCGAACTTAGCCTTTGATGCTTTTCAATGCCATATTCCTTTTTAAACTTGACATCTCCTCCATCTACATCTTTAGGGTTCATTTTATTCTCTCAGCATTCCATCACATCATTGTCGTGTTTTAACCAACTCATATTAAGTGTTACTTTGCACTTGTCTATCCTTCACCAGCTTAGATCGTTTAACGTAAGGAATGATATTCCTTTATCATTCGTCGGTGGTTATTACTCATTGATTCCTTTATTCCGTAGTTATCGAAGGTGGTGATTAACGAATGGATAGCTTCGACATTGAACAAGATATATATATATATATATACAGGTCTTTCTAGATACATGCACTAATTGCTAACTAGTTTGGGTACAAAACTCCACACTTATCTAAGCTTTTAGGCCACAAACATATTGGAATTTTGTTGCTATGGATTTAAGTACATATACAGATACTACAAACAAGCAACAATATAACTTAAGGTTAAGGCTAACCTATAACTAGGCCATTGTTTCAATTTCATTTCCCTCTGTGGCATCATACTCACATCCTTCCCCCTTACCAATTTCCTTACACATCCATTAGCCTTCCTTATTGTAAATTCGGAATTTGGGCATCAAGGTTCCAGACTAATTCCTGCTTCCATTCCCATTTTTCGATCTTCGTTGAAGCTAATCCTCTAGAGATTCGATTATGAGCATTCTTCTTTTGCGGACATTCCTTGACAAAGTGTCCTATTTGTTTATGCACATAGTAGGTTTTGATTGACCTTTTCGAACATCCTCTCATTCTATGGTTTGGATCTCCACAAAAGTGACACTTTGCTTTCAACTGTAGGTATCTTCTAGGGTATTGCGTTCCCTTGCACTTCCAACAGATGATGGGTCTCCTTACAAAATTTTCATTGCTTGCGCCATTTTTGTAGTTGTTGAAAAGCTTAATTTTCTTTCGCGGTTGATTAAATCTCATTGCCCTTTGAAACTTTCCTTTGGAAATCGGTGCTTCCCTCTCGAAAAGATCTTATGTCAGATTCCACTAGCCTGACTCATAAACCCTCATCCAATCCATTTAGAAACACTTGCTTTTTCAACTCCTCGGTGTACTTGTAAGAGTCGGGTGCATACTAGAGTAACCTACTAAACTCAGTCTCATATTATTCCACCATTCTTCCTATTTGAGCAATTTGTAATAAATTTGCACTATACTGTACTCGAAGACTTTCGAGAAAGTAGTTCTCCAAAAATTCTTAACGAAACATTTCCCATGTAACTGGAGGTATCAATTCTCGTTTCTTGGATTCCCACCAAATTCGAGCATTGAGACGAAGCATGTAGGTACCAAAGGTGATTCTTAAGGGTTGTGGTACTTCATAAGCGTCAAAAGATCTCTCGATATGTGCTAACCAATCTTTGGCTTCATCTGGTTTTCCAAAAGCTCCATCAAAGTAGTGATTACTTTTGATGAACTCAGGTAAAAGGTTTCTATATGGTGCGAGGGTAGTGGTGTCAGTAAAGGTAGGATTTAGGGTTGCACATTTCTCAAGATGGGTACTTCCATCGATATGTATGGCATGGGTTGTGATAGAGCTGGCACTAGATGAGCTCGATACTCTCTTTCAATAGCTTTATTAAGTTTTATGCGATTATTGTAAAAAATCACGGAAATTGAACTACTATGAATAATCATAGAGCTTGGAATAAAGAGTCATGAAATCATGGAGTGAAACAAGAAATCACTAAACTGGAATCTCAAAAGGATAACTTCATTCAATAGGCAATAGACAGTGGGTTCAAAACCCTTCTAGATAAATAAAAGATTACAAAATGCATGAAACAACAATTCATAAATAAAATACAACACTTTGCAAACAAAGCTACACTACGCGACCTAATATCCTAGGCCTTGATTACAAAATCTTGCTACTGGACTTATGGGGAGCTTGATCTTCCTTCTAACTCTTTCCCTTCTTCCTTTCTCTTTCCTCCTTCTTTCTTTCGACCTATAGGGATGGTGCATCACCTAGATTATGGCTTGATGATCCTCTATGCCAATTTCCCATAAATGGCCTCAAATACCTTGATATATTCCTTCTCCTTTCTCTCCCTTACTTGTTCTGACATTTCAGCACTGTCGTCACTTTCCAGGGTCATCCCATGGTCCTGATGGGTTCCTTCTTCATCAGCTTGATAAGGGGTGGATTCCTGTGATGCGCCTGTTCGACTAATCGGTGCTCATTCTCTACACACATCTTTCCACAGTCGGGAGTCCAAAGCATTGGAGTCCGACTTGATATTCCTTGTCACAGAAAATTTATCGCATCCTCATTAGTGGGAGAAGTCGCCTCTCGAATCATAGTGGCTATCCAAGCTTGTCTTTATACATTGGGTCTTGGATAGATTCTCTCCCCTTTAGCGCATATTTCTTCTACTCGAGTCATATCTTGATATTCTTCATTTGGTTCTTGCTTGGTTCCTCTTCTGTCCATGGTATGTTGGGGTTTTCTCCTACTGGCTCTTGTGCCTATTCTTCTTCCAGGTCTTCCTTTAGATCCTCTTCTTCTTCTTCCTCCTCTTCATTGAGTTCTTCGTTCTCAGCCTTACCTATGGCAACGTCTACTAATATCTCGTTGTTGGCGAGTTGAATCCCGGTTATGGGAGGTGATTGACTTGACATATTTCTTGAGCCTTCGATAATGTTTTGGTGCACTCTTTGCCAGTAGAAGGCATCTTCAAAATCTACTTACCACCAATCATTATGATCTCTTAACTCATCATGAACATACACGTACAAAGGTCCAATTGGGTTATAGTTTTGGAAATTTAGAAAGGTCGGTTCGCCTTCCCTCCTTAGCACAAAGGTAGGCTCTCGCAACATGGAGTGTCTATACGCATGCATTGCAATCCTCTCGATAGCATATATTACTTCCAGCTCAAACCATCACTTTCTCCTTATGGGATAATATCTTATTGTCTCAATAATTCTTTTCCACTTCGTGTTTCTCAGTCTGCTTCCCACAAGGTGAACATCCCCCTAATTGACTTTGGTCTCCCTACCAAGGCAAACTCCTCACATAGAACTTTAGTCATAATTAGTAATTGGTAAAGGTTTCTCCGTGTCTCTTATGAAATTGTTGAGCTGCCAAAAGCTCTTCTCCTAGGGTAATCTATTCAGGTAAAAGGAAGGGAAGAGAAAATTAGCAAACTATTCTACCCACACTAACTTTTCTAATTTGGTTCTACTTATTTCTTCTTAAGTCTACTATTATCGTTATGATCATAACTTCTTAACCATGCCCTAATACAAACTTAAACTGTTATGCCCCAAAGGGCGTCCTAAACATGATAGACCGCCACACTCAATATTAAGACTTAAGTATGATAACATTAGTCATCCCAAAAGTCTCGATATCTGGTGTAAGGTGTACTTTCACGATCGTAGTGGACCAAACTATGAATCGTGCCATTTGAGCAATTATGCATAATAGCAATTAAGAAAATAAATCATAACAATATAGCCAAGGTTTCATAAAAACTTATAAAGAGTCTTACAATATTAAGGGGCATTCCCTTATCAAAGATAGCTAAGTCTAATAATGTCTATCTTGAAATTATTTACACTTTTGAAACTTCTCTTGGAATTTTATATCTACTTCTATCTTGTGCTTCTATTCAAAAGATCTTGGCTCGAAAGCATTACCTGAGTAAAATAACCTCTTGGTTCTGATCAATGGTACGAAAACTGCAAAAGATATCTAAGAGGGTATAAGCTACATTCTTAGTGAGATTTATTTCCACAATTAAACACTCGCAATCCAATAATCAATACAAGTTTATTAAAGCAACCATATGAGATCCACAAGCACGTGAGCAAACAATACATATGATTTTTTAGGAATCATATGTTGAATGGATTTACTCCTCCATTTGGGGTTAGGTGCTCCAAACCATATAAGCCGCGATCACAAACATAATTCCATAGTAGTTTTTATTTTAGCTACTACCTTGCTTTCCAAAAATATAATCTAGCTTATTTTTAGTTTATTTCGGAGCCACTACATAGTTGCCATATATGTTTTTATCTGGTGTTTTCTCACCGCCATTTAATTTTGGATGACCCTTCGCTGCTTTATAGAATTTACAAACTCTATGAATCTCCTTACTAAGCCTTTATCTGACTAAATGTATAGTAATAAATGTAATGAACTCACCCAATAATATGCATCAATCAATTTTATTAAGTACTCATAGCATAATTAAATATCTTATGGGTGATCATAGAATTTACAAACAATCATTCCTACACTGGATCAAACATTCATGATAGATAATTCCCGCCTCGATATACTTAATCGTAATTTCAACGAAGTATGTAAAGCACATGCACTAATTCATTTGATCTTTTCTTAGTTCTAATGCCACTAATTTATAGGCAAAAGCATAAGTGCAAAAATGTAATAAATAAACTTACTCGGCCATTTGCGTGGATACTTCTAGTCAAGGTAATCCTTGGGACAAGGGAATTCGGCCTCTACGTCACCTAAACAAGAGAAATACCCAAAATAAGTATTTCTTGGAAGTTCTACTTAAACTTGAAATTATATTTTGCTAAGTTCATCAAAATTCGTATAGAGTGAAATTCCAACTTAAAATGGCTATAACATGCTCAAAGTAACTCGGAATTTCGCATATTATATACCGTTTTCTACCTACGCGAAAAGAGCTATCTATTTCTAAGGTTATTTCAGTCATAAAATGTCTTTAGGGTCACAAAAAGGGTCAGTATAGAATCTCTGCAAAATTTTTGGCCCTTAGAACATCATTTTCAAACTTTTCACGATTCAAAAAATCGTTTAGTAAAAATATAGATATTTGTATGATTGAAAAATCATTTGAATACATATATATAGTCTCATATTGTATGCAAAATTTAATGGTGTTGTCTTAATGATTATTTTTCATAAAGCAAATTATCTCATGGTGTTCAAAACTTGAATTTAAACATTTTCTTTTCTAATTGTTTTGAAAGAACTTCATAAACACTTGGATCATTATAAATGAGTATATTCGTAATTTCTCTTTCCAATTTCTTTACTAAGATGAGTTAATTTTTTCTTAACTATGATTTTTTACAAAATTTTACTTCTAGTGATAATGAATGAAATTTCCAAAATTGTTATGAAGTTGTTGATAATCTATAATAATTTGAGTTGTACATATTTCTCCTTTTAAAAGAAAATGGTTTTGATAAACAAATCTTTTTCCTCTTATATTTTCATTTCTTAACTCCTTTAAAAATAAATTTCATTTTAAAGCTTGATCTTTTAAATCTTTTACCAATTTCACTTAGAAGGCAAATCATGTTTCATTATTTTCTTAAGTTGTTGATAATATCTATTGTCTTTGAAATTGATCAAGTTTATATTCTTTTTATTTCTTTGAAAACGGGTGTATCATTTAAGACCTTGGCAACCGTTATTTCTCTAAGTGAGTTTCATAATTTAGTGTGTTGTTTCTATCTTAACTTATAAGACCTAGTCCAGTTATTGCTTTTTATTATAGAATGGGTGAAAATCCTACAAGTAAGCATTTTTTGAAAAATTTTCCTATCAAAGAATTATTAATACTAAGTTTTAATTAACTTTATTGGCTTATCATAATAAAGGAAAATGTTTATTTTGTTAGTTATCTTCTTTGAGAACATCATCTTTATTATCATTTAGGAAAAGTCTTGATGAGTTTGAAAAAAAGTTGAAAAAATAACTTTTCTACGTATTTAATAGCAAAATCTTGATTTAGTGACAATAGCATTTATTAAGAAAGTTTGGTTTCATTTTCCTTTATTAAAGAAAATTTCCTCTTAATTTTTGTTGAGATAATATCGTTATGATTATGCATGTATATGAGTATGTAGTATGAAAACGATGAAAATATAGGAAATATATAAGAAACAAATAATGAGCAAGATAATAATATCAAGTATCGAGAACCTTTGCTTCATCAAGGTAACCGATCAAGTATTGGAAGCCTTAGCTTCATCAGGGCAACCCGGGACTAAGAACAGACTAGTCACAAAAGAAAAAAACAAAGAAAAGAAAAGCAATAATAAGAACATAAAGAATAATAAAAGCAAATTAGTAAAAGTTAGTGGGCATTTAGGCTCTAAGAAATTATATATATATATATATACTTATAGATAATAATATATATAGATGGTTAAGTTAGAAGTATAATAACAATAATAACATCATAATATTATCATAATAACATGATAATAAAATCGAAATTTCTGGGCACGTGCAAGAACAAAACATGAAATATTGTTGCTTCTACAACTCATATGAGTTTTAAGAAACAACACCATAGCTATTCTAAGTTACATGACATGGGAAAAATAAATGGTTGAAAGGTTTTATCTATATGTAGGAAGAAGTTGATGGATGTAGAGTTATGTGGTTAGTGATATGTGATAGGTACTTTGTGTATAGAGAAGGATTTTGTGAGGAATTAGTTAAAGAGAGTTTTGGTAGTGAGGAACTAAGTGGAGAGAATTTGTGGAGCGAATCTAGGAGAGTTTTGTTATGTGAAATGATGATGTGAAAAAAAAATGGAGGGAAAGGGGGTAATTTTAGTTGAAGATGAAGGGAAATTAGATGTATTTAAATAAACTGAAAAGAAAATAAATAGAGATAAGAGAGAGGGGGGATGTGTGTCGGTTCTTGAGGGAGAGAAATTATTTATCTTGTAATTTTGTAAGAAAAGTAAGTAATGTGCGAGATATGATGTGATTAGAGATGTACTACAAAAGTAAAAAGTGAGAAAATAAGTGTATAGGTAGTAAAAATAGGTAGTAAAAAAAATAGAGATAGATTAATAGTAATGAATAGTAAGATAGGGCAATGAATAATAAACAAGACTAATAAGTTACTGGTAGTAAAGAAAATACATGTATAATTACGATATCTATAATTTTTAGTTACTAAAAAATTACAAAATTGATATTTTTAGATTCCTTACATTATTACGAGTCTAACGGAGTCATCGAAATATATTATTGTCCAGTGTATCAGGGTACAGTTTTTGAAAATTGATCCCATTCGAATCCCAAAGACACTAAATATTGGCGAATCTTATATTTTTAAGATTCCTTATATTATTATGAACTATTATAGATCAATAACTCAATTTCGTTGTCTAGAATTTAAGAGCGTAAGATTGTCGGATCTAGACTCTTGGGTTTTAGCGTGGGTTTTTGTTGACTTAAGGTTTCTGGTTGGCTTTTGATTCTAGAGTTTTATCTTAAGAATTGTAGAAAATAGGGATTCACACATAGCTACTGAAGATCAAGAGAAAACAACTTTCACATGCCTTATATGGAACATTTGCGTACAAAAGGGATGCCTTTTGGGTTTCCAATGCTCGGACAACATTCCAAAAATGTATGCTGTCTATCTAATAGGTATACTTGCCTAGTGTTGATCATAGAAATTGAATTAGGATTATAAACTTTACAAAAAGCAACAATAAAGTTTTTTAACGCCTTTGCTGGGGATCTGGCAAGGCAATATTAGGAAAAACTGTAATATCTACTAATTTAGTTATTTATTTTAATTGTAATTTTGTTCTTTCTCTTACAGAACATGTTGTTTTGATTTGGTTCTATTTAATTTCTGTTGTAGTTGATGTTAAGAAGCTCTTCATCCTAAGATCTTGTTTTTTATCCATAGATTGATAGAACATTTCATAGAAGATTCATAGAAAGAAGGGTCAATCCGGTTAATCTTGAAGACATGGATAGAGATGGAGAACCAAATGACCCAAATCAAGCAATGGATGGAAATTGAAATGATCAAAATCAACTTGTTGCTATTGCAAACATTCACATTCTTGCTATTGGGAATGATGTGAATAGACCAATGTGGGAATTGTTTCTGCCTACGGTCGATGGGGTAGCAGCATCTATTATTTACCCGATGATTTAAGAAAATAACTTTGACTTGAAGCCTGCTTTGATTCAGATGGTGCAGGTAAACTAATTTGGAGGAGGAGCTACTGAAGATCCTCATGATCACCTCACAAATTTTCTGTAAATTTGTACCACCATTAAGAGCAACAGGGTATCCGATGATGCAATTCCCCATAGATTATTTCCTTTCTCTCTTAAGGATAAGGCGAGGAGTTGGTTGAACTCATTATCCCCTCACTCTCTAACCAACTAGAATCAAGTTGCGAGGAAATTCTTGGAACAATTCTTTCCACCAAACAAGACGATCTTGTTGCAAAATGAAATCTTTGCTTTTCGCCAATATTAAGGTGAATCACTTTATGAAGTATGGAAACGATTCAAAGAGCTTCTAAGGTGTTGTCCTCATCATGGCATCTCTTTGCATGATTTGATCGGAATTTTCTACTCATCTCTTGGTGATAAACTGAAAACCATGATAGATGTTATAGTTGGAGGTGGTTTAATGAAGAAAACTGCTCTTGATGCTTATGAACTAATTAAGGAAATAGCGACGAACACTTTCTACTGGCACAATGAGAGGAACAGACCAGGCAAAGCTGCTGCTATGTATGAGACAGAGACGATTTCCCAACTGTAGGCTCAAATGGCATCTTTGATAGCCCAAATGAGTATGATGCAATCAAGTTTTGAAGTTATGTCTCCTAATGTTGTTTCTAACAGTTTTGTAGGATGTTCCAGTGATGGATCAAGTGTTTTCAGCCTCAATCCAAGCATGGAGGAAGTTAACTACATGAACAGGTACAATAGAGGAGCATGCAATTACAATACCTACAGCAATACTTACAACCCAAGTTGGAAGAATCATCCAAATTTTTCCTGGAGTAATCAAAATACTAATGCTTAAAGAACAACTTATCCACCTAGAACCATCAAGGTACCATAATTGCTAACAGCTCAACAACCTCTTACATTGCGACCACCTGAAAAGAAGCCAAGTTGGGAAGAACTCATGACACAATTCATCTAGAGTTCAGATGCAAGACTCTAGAATCATGAAGCTTCTATCCTCAATTTAGAGAAGCAGATTAGCCAAATGGCCAAGCAAATGTCTGAGAGAAAACTGGGCTCACTTCCTAGTAATATTGAGCCTAATCTAAGAGAGCAAGCAAAAGCCATCACATTAAGAAGTGGAAAGGAAGTACAATTTGACAGTCCAAAAGAACAGGATAAGGAAGAAGATCAGCATCCTGAGTCAGAGCAGGTAGATTCACATAGTCCAAAGGTTGACAAAGAGTCATCACCGCCACCTTTGAAGGAATATAGGCCTAGGATTCCATATCCAGCATGCCTTAATCGACCAAAAGATAAGGAGCAATTTAGTAAATTTCTTGACTTGTTCAAACAATTACATATTAATATTCCTTTTGTCAAGGCACTTTTGCAGATGCCCAAATATGCTAAGTTCTTGAAGGAACTTTTATCATATAAGCGAAAGTTGGAGGATATTTCTACAGTGGAAGTTAAAGCTCGTTGTTCATCCAAAGCTGAAGGAGCTAAGGAGTTTTACAATTTCATGTAAGGTGGGTGATATAACAGCTGATAAGGCCCTAGCTGATTTAGGAGCGAGTATTAACGTGATGCCACATGCATTCTTTAAGAAGCTGGGTTTATCTGAACTTAAATCAACTCGTATGACTCTACAACTTGCTTGTCGTTCTTTAACATGTCCAATGGGAATTATCGAGGTTGTTATGGTGAAAGTTGGGAATTTTATATATCCCGTAGACTTTGTGGTCCTCGACATGGAAGAAGAAGGGGATGTGCCTTTAATTCTTGGTAGGCCATTCCTTGCAACAGCAAGAGCACCCATTGATGTTAAAGGTGGTCAATTAATATTGCGAGTTGATAATGAGGAGATGATTGCAAAAATTGCTATACCAAGTTCTAAAAAACTTGTCCTCAAAAGTTCAAAGGCGGTCGATGAAGATACAAATCCCATCACTAATCCTCACTTAGAGAGTGTTGTTAAACCACTAGACATACCACCCAAATCAAAGCCAAGTGTGAAAATGACATGCTCTCTAAAGTGCAAAGAAAAGGGGAAGAAATATCAAGTTGCAAATTCTGTAGCAATGTTGGGATCGTCCCAACTTTATTCTGCTATCTGTAATCATTGTGGAAAGTGGGTCAAGAAATCCAATATAACAGTTGTTGAAGGTTTTAAGCTTATGGCAGAGAGTTCCCATAACTCTAAATTTGATCCTCTTTAATTAATTGGTGAAGTGAACGAAGTCAAGCCAACGACGTTAAACAAGTGCGCTTCTTGGGAGGCAACCCATGGCTAACTTAGGTAAGTTTAGTTTCTTCTTTTCTTTTTTTCCTTATCCTACATTTCTGTCAAAAATTGCATATTTTTCATAAGACAAAGATCACATTTCAATCATCATGAGGTGAATTTTAAAGTGTGGAGAAGCAATTTAGTTAAGTAAGAGACTCTTAGCTATCATGTTTTATGGATCCTAGGTTGTATTTTTCAATTTTGTTAGGATCATTTGGCTTGGCAAATCTGAAAAATCTTTAAGTCTCCACACCATCAAGAGCGCATGTAATGTTTAAAACAAGGCACTTTGGACTTAAATATTTAGTATAATTTTTTAGACACTACACAACCCCGAGTATGCCTATGCAACCCTAGAGGCAATTTGGAAATTTCCAAAATTTGCTATCGACTGGAATTTTTTGGTTCAGCACGGCCTTGAGCACGACTGTGTACCCAATGAGGCACTCCACACTTTACAAAATTTTCTCTTAGTAGACATTTTGGTGCCCAGCACGGCCTCGAGCATTGTCGTGCACTCTAAGAGGCACTCTCCACTTAACACTCCTATATATATCATGCATCTCTCTCCTCCATCATTCTTCTTGCTGTCATTTTCACACAAACACTCCTCTCTCTACTTTCTTGCATTTCATTAGCCCACATCACAACAACAACTATACTTATCCTTTCTTGCATTTTTGGATCATCACAACACAAGTAAGTCATTATAATCCTCTGTTTTCATTTTATTGGGACGAATTTGCTGCAATTGTTCTCGCAATTATGGGTTTTTGTATACCTATGATTTGAGATTCCATCATGTTGTTTGCATGTGAGTTGTTATGGTTGTCATAAGTTGATAATCTCATGCGAACATGATTCCAACAACTTTGTGTCAATATTTCCATCAAAACAACAAGATTCATAAGCAATTCTAGGGTTCATGAGAAAAATTGGCATTGATAAAAATTGGGGCTTTTGTTATATTATTGCAATTAAGTGAAATTGGAAGTAAGTAGTGTAAGAACTATCTCTTGTTTGTGCTTATAAAGTGCTAGTTGCAAATCTAGGGTTCGTAAGTGTAAGAATTGGGGATTTTTCATGAATGAGTTGAATTAGTTCAAGAATTCTTAATGATATATGGTCTAAAATCTATTTTGAATCTATTCACGACCATGTGCACGACTGATTTCCCGCACTCGTGTTATTTTGAATTTTTGATATGTTGAGAATTCTGCCCCTCTCTAGTATACGGCCATGTACTTTGTAGTGCTAAAAGTTACACTTTGAATTCTTATTTTTAACTTGAGAGATGTGACCATTTGAACCATTAGATGTATTTTAAACTCGCTTCCAAAGACTTCTTTCATCCAAGCTTCAATTTTTATTAAATGGCACTAAGTCTTGTTTCTTTTATAGAAATGAGGACAAAAAGAGTTGCTCACAAGAAATCCAAAAGGAGCAATGTTGCTCAACCACCATCTATTTCACGCACCACCAAGAGGGCACGACAACATGAGAAGCCTCAAGAGGAAGTGCCTCGGTTGATTTCAGATGAGGAGTGGAGTAAGAAATGAAGGGAACGTTTGGAAAAGATGACTTTTAACAATAATGAGTACTTAGATTGGAGGACTTTACAAGCTTATGGGATTGACAAGGATGATGATGAAGATGATGAGGGTGGTGCCAATTCTGATTGATTGATTGCTGTGTTTTTATGATATTCTAGTCTATACTATTGAGCTCCCTCCTGTTGAGAAGACTTTTCAATCTCTTGGACTTTATTCTATTAGATTGTAGTATGAACTAATTTTTTGTTTAGCTATCTTTTTCTTTTTCTTTGTTTTTTTTTTAAGCACAAATTTTGAGCAGGGTTCACATCAGGACCGACTGAAGGAATCTTTTGTAAAAATTTAACTGGTAATCACACTTCAATGTCACACACAAGAACAATCTAGGGAAGTTTTAGTATTCCTTTTTATTTTTAATTTTCTTTCTTTTACTTTCCCATATTTGTGATTGATATTGCTAGACATTGGGGACAATGTCTTATATAAGTGTGGGGAAAGGGTATATTAAGAAAGAAAATTATTTGGATCTTGGCTTTATCTTGCTTTATCTTATTGATGCACTTATTGATCAAGTTTCCCCCATTTATAAGTTTGCAGGTTGCATGAAAATTTTGAATCTTGAAATTATACTCATCCAATTGTTATTAGCATTCAAAAACTTTAGTGACTATGTGTGCCTTACTCACCTATTTTGAATTTAGTATACTTAGTTAAAGTTTTGGAATGAAATCTAAGTGTAGTAAATTTATTTTCTATTTAATGACCGAATCTATAGTTGTAGAATAGGTCAAAGTCCTAAGTCTTAAAGTTAAATGGTTACATTTTTAAGCTTGTTCGTTAATATATTTATTTTTCAAATACTTTGAGAGCTTTTCTAACCTTTTGTGAAAGGGGTATCTGAAATCAATCACTTAGTGATTCTTTTTGAATGATCTCTTTGAAAAATAAATCAATTGTTGTGCTCAAATGAATATAAAAGCTTCGTTGATATGGGCGGGCTTTGATCCCTTAGAAGAGCGAAGTCCGACCCCTCTATTAACTACACAAGCTTTTTATACACAATTAATATTAAAATAAAAAATAACACATAGCCTTTACTCCACTGACTCAGGTAAGTGAGTTAAAAGTATTGAAAGCTGAATGTTAAAGTGAGGGAAAGTTTGTTGGGGTCCCTTTTAAACTTTGTCACTTGGATGATGAACCCGCGATGTGTGACTCAATGAACTCACTATGATAGGAATAATGGAAAGGCAAGTAAAGCTGAAAAGATACAGGCTACACCCCGTCTAGAGGAAATCCCTCTGAAGGCTATTAGAAGAAATTTTTGGAGAGATTTTAATCGAAAAGAAGAAAATCTAGGGCAATGATGGATATGATATATTTTCATCCTATGTTGTTGAGTTTAGAGAAGTAGTTGAATGTTTATATACTCTCTGATTAGTGGTGAGATGTAACCAAGCCACTTTTGCTTTGTTTGACTTTGTATTTCTTTTATAACTTTAGAAGCGGTTCTTAAATGGTGAGGGTAATAGTTTGACTTACTTTGGATTAATTCTAAAAGTTTAACTATAGTATGTTAAGTTCAAGTGCAATTATGTTACCTTTGAGCGGTAGTACTAATGAGTTATTTGGTTTAATTAAACAAAAGAATGTTATTTGTGATTTGATATTTGTCAATGAGTATAAATGACGAGAGATTATCTTATCCTTGTTTTGTTTACTTGAGGACAAGCAAATGGTTAAGTGTGGGGAAGTTTGATAAGTGTTAAAAGATCCTCATTTTTAGCACTTAATGGATATGAATTTCTATTAATTTTATGAGAAATAATCAAGAAAAAGGATACTTAATTGGTTCTTGTGTAATTTTAAGGTTTAAGGAATGCAATTCAAAAATTTGAGAATGATTCGAGCTTAAACCAAGGAAAAATCAACAAACAATGCAAATGTTTGGTTTTCAAAAGTCAACAACCTACTACATGGCCATGCACATGCTAAGGCAGAGGGTCAAAAAGTGATCATATCTACTGCCCTAGGAGTATACAAGGTACTATTGGAAGAATGGAATTGATCATAAAAGTTTTTAACACAATTATAGGGTACACATCCTCGAGCACGATCGTGTAGGTCGTGAGGCACTCTTTGTGACGCTCCAACTTGTCCAAACTCCTATAGATAGACCATGTAACCTTTCATTTGAAGAGATTTTTCATCCTAAACACTTTTTAAAACCCTAATAGAGATAAAAGAAGAAGAACTTTGAAGGAGAAATTGCCAGTGCTTATTGAAGATTACAAGACTTCCAAGAATCGGGTTTTCATTGTTTAAATCATGTTTATAGATTACTTTTCCAGATCTTTGTTTTGTATTTCTAAATCTATGGAGGAGTAGATCTATATACCCTTAGTCTTGTGAAACCATAAACCCGAATATGTGATTTGGATTTGCTTTTGATGAATGAAAGTTTGTGCCTTTGTATCTATTCATGTGTTTAAATTGTCTTTCAAATTGATTTATGGCCAAAATCGATTGTTTGTATGATTCTTGTTAGATAGAAAGAGGTTTCATCTAATAGGATAGATCTTCATGAATAGAAAGATAGCATGTTTCGCCTAGAGGGAGGGAAACATTGATCTTCTGAATAAAGATTTGATCTTTGTAGACACCCAATTTTTGCCCAATTAAAAAATAGGCTTAAGTTTACAATAAATTAATGTTATATTAGTTCACATACTTGGGGTTACAATTCCATCAATAAATCTTCATTAATTTAAAAAAAAAAATAGATACACTCAAGAGGCATGGAATACATTAATTTTGGACCAAATTTGTGCATCAAAGTAAGCCAAAAGACACTTAAATCAAAGCTTCAAAATTGGGAAAAATATGAAAAGTTGTGACTCTTCAAATTTGATTTATGGCAAAATTGAATGAATTAATTCAATTAAACTCATCCAAATGAAGAGTCATGAAGTTTAAACACTCGAATCGTGTTTAATTCGAAGGATTAATCATGAATCGACTCCCAAATTCCCAAACGTTTTGATGAAAGAACACAACGATTCGTAATCCAACAATTGAGCATTAATGGATTCACGAAACGACAATTGATCTTAGCACTATAAATAGGATCACCACACAAGGCAAATACACAATTCAATTTCAAGAAAAACACACTGAGAGTGTGAGATCTGAAAATTCGAGAGTTTGTGCAAAATTTGCAAAATTCACAAATTCGAAGCTTGTTTGGAGTTTTTGATCCAATTAGAAGTGATAAATAGGTTTGGGGAGTTGTTTAAAGTGATCAAGTGTGCTTAGAATTGATCAATTTTCTCCAATTGAATTCTGCAAATTTTTTTGAAATTTTCCGATTGAGCCGCCGGTAGCCACCACCGCGAACCGCCTCTTCCGGTGGATCTGGGCGCGATCCACCACCGCCACCAGCAGCGGCTCCCCCACAGGCGTCGGGCCGACAACCCCTCCAGCCTCGAAGACCACCAGAAACGGCCGAGGAAGCGTTCGAAACCACCGACTTCATCTTCTTCGCGCGATCGGGTCAGATCCGACCCGAAATCTGACACGAAAATCCGAAGTCCAACCCGCCCCCTGGTCAACGGTCAACGGTCAGCTCAGATCAGACGGCCCAGATTCAATCAACCAGATCAGACGGTCCAGATTCAATCAAACAGATCAGACGGTCCAGATTCAATCAAACAGATCAGACGGCCCAGATTCAATCAAACAGATCAACGGCCCATATTCGATCAAGCAGATCAGCGGTCCAGATTCAATCAACCAGATCAGACGGCCCATATTCAATCATTTAAATCAGACGGCCCATATTTGATCAAAGTGATTAACGCCCCAGATTGAGTCAACGAGATCAGACGGCTAGGATCGGTCTTCAGATCAGACGATCCAGATCGCATCCGCTCCATCCAACGGTCCAGGTCAGTCCGCATTATTTTATTATATTTTTATTATATAATTAATTTCAGAAAATAGTAAAAAATTCATAAAAATTCATAAAAAATTCAGAAAAATTCAAAAAAATCAAAATAATTATTTTTCATATAAATTTATTTTTTTGACTATTTTTAATATGTATTTATACATAAATTGTTTTTAGAAATGTGTATTTGATGCATAAAAATAATTTTAATGTATTGTAAAATATTTTGAATATGTTGTGAATTTATGTGATGATTATAAAAAATAATATAATAATAATAATAATAATAAAAAAATAATAAATGACAAAATTGGATTTTCAAAACCAAAATCTTTAATAAAAAATAATTAAAAAAAAGACTTTTGGACTTAGAAAAAATATGTTTTCATAAAATAAAAAATCAATTGATTAGATCATAGGATCATCAAAAATGATTTTCATAAAAATTCAAAATTTAATGAACTTAAAGTGAGAATAGTTCAAAAATATAAAATTGATCAACAAACTAAGGTTCTTTTCAAAAGAACTACGTTTTGTCTGATCTCGATTAGCGAGTACGTAGGCACCTACGGGGTGATATTAAAAAATGAAAAAATGTTTTTATTTTTTAATAATATTGTGAATAAGTATTTTGAAAATATAAGATGTTTTGTTGATATTCATATTCTAAAACAAAAAGTAGAAAAATGTGACTTGTAAATATTTTTATTTGAAATTTTTGAGCATATAAAGGATAGATTATAAATTTAAAATTCTGAAAGTGGTAACCGATTTGGTTTTAATAGGTTAGCCCCGAATCCATGATATCTGGTTTTTAAAAAAGTTTGTTTTTTTTTTTTAAATCAAATTTTTTCGCAGACTAGTAGCTAAGTTAGGATCAACCGACCCATTGATCCTAGCTTTTTATTTTTTCCCGATTTATATCGGGTGGCCACTCTAAATCATCTTCGAAATTTAAAATTTCTTTTAACCCCTAGTCGAGGATTCATGTTAAATGGGTTCGGGTATAATGTGAATCGGGTTAGGAGAAATGAATCAGATTGGTGAAAAAATCCAGGCTCGACAGCTTGGCGACTCCACTGGGGATTATAAATTTTTTTTTTTTAAAAAAAAAAGAGGGCTAGCCACTTCGGAATTATAAATTTTAAATTTGTCCTCGCTTATTTTTTTTTGTAAATTACCATGTGAATATATACATTATCATCCTTTGTATATTATATTGAATAATTGTTTTGTAAATATATAAACTAACCTTGCAAGTATGTAAAATAGAAAATAAAAGCTTGATTGTTTGTTTGCATTTGCATTTGCATTAGCATGATTGTGTGCTAGATACGGTTGTACCAGGACCGTCCTAAGAGCCTAAGCGAGGAGGACGAAGTAAGGTCCGGGGGCTGTGGCTTTCCACCCTCTAGATCAAGAAATGTCGTCCCACTCCGGTTTAGTACCACTAAATCGGGGGACCTATAGAACCCTACCAAATCATACATTTCAACATGGGATTTTGACCAAACTTTTCAAAAAAATGGAGTTGTATTTTCTTCCAAAAAATGTTTTTTCAAAAATAAAAAAAAAAATTCAAAAAAGTCCACCAAATTTTTTTAAAAAAATGTGGAGTTGTTTCTTTCCTAAAAATGGAATTTTTCAAAAATCAAACATTTTTTTAGTAAATAAAATTTTAAATTGAGATGGTTTTTAAACCTTTATTTTTTTAAAAAAAATTTAATACCACTTCAAGTAAAGTTTTTTGGTCATTATCCCCATTGGCATGGATAGTGACTATTTTTTTTCCTCAAATGAAGTCTTAATTAATTTTGTTATTTTTCTAAAAAAAAGATTTTCAAAAAATTGATCTTTCATCAACTCCAACAAAACTTTTTCACCAGAACTTTCAGGGTCCTTATCTCCATTTATATGGATAGTGGCCAAATTTTTTTTTTTTTAAAAATGGAGTTATTTTTAAAAAAAATAAAAAAAGGGTTTTAAAAAAAATAATAATAATAAATTTTCATCAACTCCAGCAAAATTTTTTTCATCAAATTTTCAAGGTCATTATCCCCATTTGCATCCGTGTGCTAGCATATGTGCACATTTGCATCCTTGCATTTGTATATATTTTCTTAAAAAATGTATAGTAGACTTGTACATATCCATAGAATATATATAGTTATAGGGTCTTTCCAACCAAAGTAGACTTGTATATATCCATAGAATGTATATTATCCACCTGTAGTTATAGATTCTTTCTAACCAAAGTTAGACTTGTATATATCCTTAGAGAAAATTTTGTCCACCTATAGTTATAGGTCCTCTCCAATCAAAATTACCTTTGTCATATGTATTCCTCTGCCTTGTCTTCAGGATAATCATCCCTGTAAAAATCAACCCCCATTTGAATTTCCTTCTAAAAGAAAAAGGGGGGTCTTTTTGTTCCACTATTCTTGTAAAATAATTTTTGCCTTAAAGAAAAAAGAAAAAATGAATTAGTTTTGTAAATATCCTTTTTCCAAATATCTGAAAAGTAATAAAAAAATAAAAAAAAGAGAAAATAAGTTTTCTTCATTAAAAGTAAAAAAAAAATTTGCCTTTGGTTTAAATTTTTTAAATAAAAGAATAAAAAAAACTTTAAAAAAAAAGGGGCATAAAGTTTTGGTTTTTTAAAAAAAAAAAATTCTCAAAGGTTTTCTTAAAAATTTTCAATGAAAAAAGGGAAGAATTTCCCACATTAAAAAATTAGCCCAAAAAAATTTAGGCTACAGTTTTCAAAACTTGATTTTCAAGTTTGTGTTTAAGTTTTAGGATCACCTGCTCAAAGGAGCGTCATCCTACCTGTTTAGGTATTAGGGTCACCTGCTCAAAGGAGCGTCGTCCTACTACTATTTGAAGAATTAGGATCAATTGCTCAAAGGAGCGTCGTCCTACTATTTGAAAAATTAGGATCACTTGCTCAAAGGAGCGTCGTTCTATTGTTTTGAAAAATTAGGATCACTTGCTCAAAGGAGCGTCGTCCTGCTTTTAAGAATTATAGTTACCAGTCCAGCCAAGAATCAGTTCAAGTAGCACCAATTCAAACCAAAAACCAAAGCCCATAGGTGCGGCAAATGACCAAACCAAAGCCCATAGGTCCAACAGATGACCTAGCAGTTTTCTAAAATCTAGACCCGACAGATGGTCTATCAGTTTTTTAGTCTAGGCCGGACAGATGGCCTATCATCTTTCTAAATCTAGGCCCGACAAATGGCCTATCATCTTTCTAAATCTAGGCCCGACAGATGGCCTATCATTTTTCTAAATCTAGGCCCGACAGATGGCCTATCATTTTTCTAAATCTAGGCCCGATAGATGGCCTATCATTTTTCTAAATCTAGGCCCGACAGATGGCTATCATTTTTCTAAATCTAGGCCAGACAGATGGTCGATCAGTTTTCTAAGCCTAGGCCCGACAGTTGACCTAGCAAATCTCAAAGTCTAAACTCGACAGATGGTTTAGTACAAGATAAAAATCTCTTTGTTGAAAATAAAATTTGGGAGGAGAAGCTAAGCAAAAATTGGTTATCTTTTTGTCTTTGTGGCAAAAGTTTTGTTCAAACTTTACCACAAAGAGGGCAGCTGTAGACACCCAATTTTTGCCCAATTAAAAAATAGGCTTAAGTTTACAATAAATTAATATCATATTAGTTCACATACTTGGGGTTACAATTCCATCAATAAATCTTCATTAATTTAAAAAAAAATATAGATACACTCAAAAGGCATGGAATACATTAATTTTTGACCAAATTCGTGCATCAAAGTAAGCCAAAAGACACTTAAAGCAAAGCTTCAAAATTGGGAAAAATATGAAAAGTTGTGACTCTTCAAATTTGATTTATGGCAAAATTGAATGAATTAATTCAATTAAACTCATCCAAATGAAGAGTCATGAAGTTTAAACACTCGAATCGTGTCTAATTCGAAGGATTAATCATGAATCGACTCCCAAATTCCCAAACGTTTTGATGAAAGAACACAACGATTCGTAATCCAACAATTGAGCATTAATGGATTCACGAAACGACAATTGATCTTAGCACTATAAATAGGATCACCACACAAGGCAAATACACAATTCAATTTCAAGAAAAACACACTGAGAGAGTGAGATCTGAAAATTCGAGAGTTTGTGCAAAATTTGCAAAATTCACAAATTCGAAACTTGTTTGGAGTTTTTGATCCAATTAGAAGTGATAAATAGGTTTGGGGAGTTGTTTAAAGTGATCAAGTGTGCTTAGAATTGATCAATTCTCTCGAATTGAATTCTGCAAATTTTTTTTGAAATTTTCCGATTGAGCCGCCGGTAGCCACCACCGCGAACCGCCACTTCCGGTGGATCTGGGCGCGATCCACCACCGCCACCAGCTGTGGCTCCCCCACAGGCGTCGGGCCGACAACCCCTCCAGCCTCGAAGACCACCAGAAACGGCCGAGGAAGCGTTTGAAACCACCGACTTCATCTTCTTCGCACCGATCGGGTCAGATCTGACCCGAAATCTGACCCGAAAATTCGAAGTCCAACCCGCCCCCTAGTCAACGGTCAACGGTCAGCTCAGATCAGACGGCCCAGATTCAATCAACCAGATTAGACGGTTCAAATTTAATCAAACAGATCAGACGGTCCAGATTCAATCAAACAGATCAGACGGCCCAGATTCAATCAAACAGATCAACGGCCCAGATTCGATCAAGCAGATCAGCGGTCCAGATTCAATCAACCAGATAAGAAGGCCCAGATTCAATCATCCAAATCAGACGACCCAGATTTGATCAAAGTGATTAACGCCCCAGATTGAGTCAACGAGATCAGACGGCTAGGATTGGTCTTCAGATCAGACGATCCAGATCGCATCCGCTCCATCCAACGGTCCAGGTCAGTCCGCATTATTTTATTATATTTTTATTATATAATTAATTTCAGAAAATAGCAAAAAATAGTAAAAAAACCAGAAAAATTCATAAAAAATTCAGAAAAATTGAAAAAAATCAAAATAATTATTTTTCATATAAATTTATTTTTTTTGAATATTTTTAATATATATTTATACATAAATTGTTTTTAGAAATGTGTATTTGATGCAAAAAATAATTTTAATGTATTGTAAAATATTTTGAATATGTTGTGAATTTATGTGATGATTATAAAAAATAATAATAATAATTAACAAAATTGGATTTTCCAAAACCAAAATTTTTAATAAAAAATGATTAAAAAAAAGACTTTTGGACTTAGAAAAAATATGTTTTCATAAAATAAAAAATCAATTGATTAGATCATAGGATCATCAAAAATGATTTTCATAAAAATTCAAAATTTAATGAACTTAAAGTGAGAATAGTTCAAAAATATAAAATTGATCAACAAACTAAGGTTCTTTTCAAAAGAACTACGTTTTGTCTGATCTCGATTAGCGAGTACGTAGGCACCTACGGGGCAACATTAAAAAATGAAAAAATGTTTTTTTTTAATAATATTGTGAATAAGTATTTTGAAAATATAAGATGTTTTGTTGATATTCATATTCTAAAAAAAAAGTAGAAAAATGTGACTTGTAAATATTTTTATTTGAAATTTTTGAGCATATAAAGGATAGATTATAAATTTAAAATTCCGAAAGTGGTAACCGATTTGGTTTTAATAGGTTAGCCCCGGAATCCATGATATCTGGTTTTTAAAAAAGTTTGTTTTTTTTTAAATCAAATTTTTTCGCAGACTAGTAGCTAAGTTAAGATCAACCGACCCATTGATCCTAGCTTTTTATTTTTTCCCGATTTATATCGGGTGGCGACTCTAAATCATTTTCGAAATTTAAAATTTCTTTTAACCCCTAGTCGATGATTCATGTTAAATGGGTTCGGGTTTAATGTGAATCGGATTAGGAGAAATGAATTAGATTGGTGGAAAAATCCAGGCTCGACAATCTTTATTAATGAATCTTGTTTTTAATGTGATTTCATATGGTGTTAGTGAGGGAGAGGTCTCATTATCTCATGTGAAATTAGGAATCGATTAACTCGAGGGAGTAATTGATTTATCTGTGTGATTCTGCAGTGCAAAGCATGACTTCTCATTTCATCAATCTTGTTTTATGAAATTAGGGTTTAGGGTGAATCAAGATGAAAGGGTATGTTTTGTAATTGATAATCTTTTGTAAAGGAAAAATCATTGATATTAGGGCTAATAAATTAGTTTATTAATTAGATAATTAGTAATTTTAGATAATATTCTCATTAAAGATTCAGCTAAATAGTAGAGAATAGGTAATACTAGTAATTGTTTTCAAAGATCCCTGAGGACGATACCTAATTTAATCTCGTACTACTTGAGATAGGTATACTTGCCTAGTGTTGATCATAGGAATTGAATTAGGATTATAAGCTTTAAAAAAGACAACAATCAGAAGTCATTTGATGACTATCTTAAAAATCTTGACAAGATCCTTAAAAAATGTGTAGACATAAATCTGGTGTTGAGTTAGGCGAAGTGCCATTTCATGTTACAAGAAGGAACTGTCCTAGGACACCGAATTTCCAAGAGGGTATTAAGGTGGATATAACAAAGATTTACATTATTTCAAAACTACCACCACCCACCAGAGTCAAAGAAATCAGGAGTTTCCTGGGTCATGGCGGCTTCTATAGGAAGTTCATTCAAGATTTTTGAAAATAGCTTAACCATTGACTAAACTCCTAGAGAAAGATTCCTAATTCAATTTTAATGAATAATGCCATTCTACCTTTGAGTCGTTGAATAAAAATCTTACTCAAGTTCCAATCATGATAGCACCCGATTGGAGTCTACCATTCAAACTCATGTGCGATGCAAGCGATTCAGTAGAGGCAACTATTCTAGGATAGAGAAGAAACCACCATTTCTAGCCTGCCCACCATGCTAATAGAACATTGATAACTACTCAAGCCAACTATACAACAATAGAAAAAGAGCTACTGGCTGTCATCTTCATGTTTGAAAAATTTAGGTCCTATTTAATCCCTTCCAAAGGCATAATCTTTACTGATCATTCTGCATTGAAATATTTTCTTGTAAAGACTGATGCAAAACCTAGGTTGATTCGTTAGATTTTGTTGTTGTAAGAATTTGACTTAGAAATAAAGGATAAAAAGGGGTGTGAAAACTTAGCTGTAGATAATTTACCACGGCTTGATAGCCCATATTTGAATGATGAGAAAATGAGATAGATGACAAGTTTCTTGATGAAAAATTGTTTTTTGTTCATGTCATAGATGAATTCGAGCCTTGTTCGTAGACATAGCTAATTACTTGGTTGATAAGGAGATTCCCACTAAGCTTGATTAAAGTCAAAATTTTTTATTTGAAATATTATTTTTGAGAAGATCTTTATCTCTTTCGCATTTTCTTAGACTAAGTAATTAGAAGATGTGTTTCACACGAAGAAGGTCTAAAAACTCTCAATCATTTCCATAACGGACCAACAAAGGGTCATTATGGTGCAAATAGAACTACCCACGAAGTTTTGGAAGCTGGTTTCTATTAGTCATCGGTTTTTAAAGATGTAAAAATGCTAGTTTCAAATTATGACAATTGCCAAAGGATAGTAAATGTTTCAATGAGAGATGAGATGCCCTAAAAATTTATTTGAGAATGTAAAGTTTTTTATGTTTGAGATATAGACTTCATGGGACCATTTCCCACCTCTTTCGGTAACAAATATATCTTGATAGATGTAGATTATGTTTCAAAATGGGTAGAAGCTCAAGCTCTCCTTGCCAATGATGCCAGAGTTGTCACAACTTTCTTAAAAAAGTTATTCTTAAGATTCGGATGTCCTTATGCTTTAATCAGTGATAGGGGCACCCATTTTTGTAATGATCAAATTGAAAAAAAGTTTTGAAAAGATATGGTGTACACCATAGGGTATCTACCCCATTATCACCCATAAATAAGCAGACAAGCTGAGATCTCTAATAAAGAACTCAAGCGAATTTTAGAAAAAAAAATAGCATCAAATAGAAAAGATTGGGCTAAAAAGTTGGATGATGCGTAGTAGGCACATAGAATAGCTTTTAAAACGCCATTGGGAACAACTCCATTGAGATTGGTATATGGAAAAGTGTGTCAACTACCCGTAGAAATAAAGCACAGAGTGTATTGGCTATCAAGCTGCTAAATTATGACCTTACAGCTGTTGGCAAGATAAGTTTTCTTAGATTAATGAGTTGAAACTGGAGGTTTATGATAATAATAGAATATACAAAGAAAAGGGTAAGAAATAGCGTGATTCGAAGATCAAGCTTCCACATGAATTTCAAGACGGCAACCAAGTTTTATTGCTCAACTTAAGATTAAAGCTTTTCCCTAGCAAGCTTAAATCAAGATGGTCAGGACCCTTCAAGGTGCACAAAGTTTTTCCACATGGTTTTGTAGAAGTTGAAGGGTCAGATGGTGAAATTTTCAAAGTCAATAGCCAGAGAAAAGGTTGTTGAGCTTAAGACATTAAACAAGTGTTGTTCGGGAGGTAACTAATACATCCTTTAATTCTTTAGACTCTATTAATAAATGTAGATTCTTTTCTTCAAACTTTTATCCATAACTCTATCGCGGCTCTAATTGATACTTACTAATAATGTTGAGAGTTTCTTTTAAAACAGAGTTACATAGGGCAATGAAGGCTGCGATAACAATTTGACCCTCGGCATCACACAAGAGAAGTTTCCTTAACTTCTCAATTTTGTATCTTCCTTGAACTTATTTGATTTAAATCCTTTGTCTGATTTTACATGCTAATTAAACATTGAGGACAATGTTTAGTTTAAGTGTGGGAGAGGGATTAGCAAGATGATGGGTTAAATGTTGAATTCTATGAATATAGAGTATGTGCTGACGAAGATCAATTTTCCCATACAAAATAATAAAAAATCAATGAAATGGCTAAAATTTAACCAAAATTTTTCAAAAAATCAAATCAGCTGAACGACCAATGAAATTATCATGAGATTGAGTTATCTTTATATTGTTCAAATCACTTTACAATATCCATGTGAAATAGTCTTACTCGTTATTTAATCCAAAAATCTAGAGTTGGAATTAGCTTAAGGTCTTTAGTAGGGCTACTTAATTTTCTTATAAAAACTTAAATGATCTATATGTTTTTCAATTTGATCATTTTGAGAGTTTTTTAACCCTTAGTGAATGTTCAAATGATGATCATAACTTGCTGATTCTTCATTATGCCTTAATTAAAAATTGAGAACCAAAACAAAAATTGAAAAATTAACCATGCGCTTTGGATTGAAATGGGCAAAAGTTAGTCCCTCATAAGAGAAATTTCTTGTCCTCTCTTTCAATTTTAAATAAGACATGCTTGCCTTAATCCACTCCTCCCCCCTACCGAAAAAAAAAAAAGCAAAATGAAGTGGGCAAAAACCCGTCCATAGGAATTATAAAGAAGAAGGCAAAAACCTTCCCCTTTGAAGCTTTGAATGAACAATAAAAACAAAAATAAAAAGAACAAAACAAGAAAAAAATTCAAGGGATGAACTGATATATATGCATTCATTTTTTTATTACTTTGCTTAGAGAAGTGATTAAGGAACTACATACTTTCATGTATAAGGGGACATGAGTTAATTGAATTTCTTCCTTAATATGATTGATCTTTTCAATAAGTTTTGCTTTGGAATTCATTATTAAATGATGAGGGTAAAGGTTGATTTACATAGATAAGTTTTGTGATTTTAACAAATGTAATTTTAGCATAATTACAGATGATTAAAAATTCGAAGTGTTGAAGTGATTTTAATTTTAGCTGGTCTTGTTAGAAATTCCATTTATGATTTGTTTTCTTCTTAAGCCTTATTGGTTTGAAGTGATTTTTTTTCCTAAAGACAAACAAACGCTTAAGTGTGGTGTAATTTGATAAGTCTGTTTTACTTTATATTTTTCATAGGAATTTGAGCTCATTTTGGTGCAATTTTGATTAAATTCCCATGAATCTTGTGTTTTCGGGGTAAATTATTGTTTAAAAATCTTGTTGAATCCAAAGAATAAGAAATGAAGTGTTTTTATCAGATTTGGAGTTAAACAACAAACAAAGTCAAAGTTAGACAAAGTTAAGCCCTACTCAAATCATCATCAAGGCCAAAAGATGAAGTAAAACAAGGAAAAATGGTCTACTGCGCCTCAACTTCAAGCCCTTAACATGACCCTTGACAATTGTGCTGAGATGATTGAGCATCAATCTATGGAAAAGCTTCTATCAAGCTCCAATACCAAGCCTCATATTTCGAACCTCGACAACTACTATTTGAAGACCAATTTTTTCCAGATCAATGTTGAGCCTCATGTCTGCGAGGCCTCGATGCATGCAAATTTAACCCTTGATACATGGATGAAAAAAAAAATGCAAGTACTCTAAGCGTTTTAAATGTCAAGCTTCATTTCTTGATCATCTCAAGCCATCGACCAAGCAATAATATTGCCTTGCAACAATCAAGCACATGATCAAATGCATGTGTGAGAAGAAGAAAGAATTCCGTCATAAAGAATCTACCACGTCAGCAATAAAATTTTCATCATTTCTATGCCCTAAGCCTATAAATAAACAGGCAAGTCTACATTGTAAAAGCACTGTACATTATTGTAAGTTTCTCTAACATAGCTTAGAGAGAGAGAATTCTAGGGCAAAGGAAATCCATTTTCTTCCTACTTTAGAGGACTCATAGTTTTTCTAGGTAAAATCATGTTAAACCCGATGTTTGCAATGTTTGCAAGATTTTAACCTTTAATTGAATTAAAAACAATAACAATGACATCTTTTCTCTCCATTTGATGAATTGGGAGCATAACAACTAAATGAATATATTATTTTTCTTCTTTTAGTATTGTTTTTCGCTTTTCCTCAATAAAGTCTAGTAGCAATGGATGTAAAGAAAGTTAGGAAAGACTTTAATGATTAAATTGAAGGTTGTTGCAAGTATAAGGGTAGAGAAAGTTCTACTGATGTAGTTGAATGAGTGCTTAACATATATATAGTGAAATTTGCGTTGGCAAGTAGCAACATGATAATGAATGATTAGAAGTGTGAGAAAATAGCTAACAATATAATGGGAGAAAATGAAGGATTGCATTACAATGGAAATAGTTGAGATCATGGGCAGACGAAATTTTGAAAGACAAATGAGAATAATAGGAATGGTATAGAAGGAACTAGTAGAGAAATTTAAATAAAAAAAAATCAAAATAGATGATTAGCAGTATGAAATGTGGTTTTTTGATGATGGATATAAAACTGTAGACATGAAAATAAAAAGAGAGAGATCATACTAATATATATATATTGTAAAAATTTGGAGATGATTAGTATGCGTAGGTGGATAAATAAATAAATAAATCTTATAAAGGTAAAGGTACATGTGAAATTATGTTTGTAAGAATGAGAAGTGATCTGAATGAGCTATAAACAGAGAAGATCATGAGGGTAAGGAGTTATAATGGCAGCTAAAATAGTTCAAAGTAATGAACTCTTATAGTAATTTGTGGAAAAGTTTATATGAGACCGTAGTTACCAAGTGTTATAAAGAATGCATCCTTATGGGCTTTGGAAGACATGTGAGATAGTAGGAATGATAATAACTATTATAATTAACCGTAATAATTGATAACGGTGGTAAAACAAGGTTCAACTAATAAGTAGATATCATAGTATTATTTGGAATGTCATGATAATTTGAGATTTAGCTTTCATAGTTAAGATTGAAAATTAAGAATTATAAACTTTTAGCTTTTCTAAATGTTATTGGAGGAAATTATTTGGAAAATATATGCTATTGAGGTGTCTAATAGAAAAGATGGTATATAAGGGCTAAACAACATGTTCGGTATTACTAATAAGTTAGATTGATATCTTTGAAGGGCACATAGTTGAGTTGAAGAAGTGCAGACTGAATCTAATTAGTAACTATTAGGACTTAAAGAGCAATTAGTTGAGCTATATTCCTATTGGAAAGAATAGTCATGTGAAGAAGCTAAGAAGTAAGTTCTGAAATAGCCAGTTAACGTATAAGGTTTTGATCATTAAATGGGAAACAACTTAAATGATGGAAGAAAAAATGGAAGTGTGGATTAATGAATTTCAGTGATTTAGGAAACTTCTAAGAACAAAAGTTTCTAAAGGGGGGAAAAATGAAATAACCAAATATCAAGAAAACATAAATAAATATATATTAATTATTTTATGGGGCATGTTAGTAATTTTTTTAAAAACAGGGGCACACTTGCCCATCCTAAAAACTTCTAAAAAAATCATGACAGTTGAAGATATAGAAGTAATTGCCTTTTAAACCCCAGGTTTTTCCATAAGTTAAGACTTGAGAATGGGTTAAAAATTATTGTAGTTCTAATATAAAATTTGAATGAATTTTATGATTATAAATTTAAGTATAATAACTTACATAGGATAAGATAAATATGAATGGAGATTCAAAATTTCATTTAATTCTTTGTAAAGTTGCATATTAATTTAATTAACTCCAAATTTCTCATTAGCTAAGTCAGTACTGGATTAAAATGTCAAGTAACTCAATTCGAGTTGTATAACAATTATTTTATTTTCAAAATTCTTTAGAAAGTGATGTTTCTATTCTAAATTATAAAGAATTTTGATATAGATTTTTATAACAGAAATTCTATGTAAATGAAGTTTATAAAATAGTTTGATCAAACATTGCATTAATTACAATTTGTTGACTTTCTTTATGCATTAAAGTTTTGGAAGCCCTTTTTTTATGCATTAAGGTCAAGGTCAAATTTTTATTCCACAATAAGCCCATGTACCCACCTTCATTCCCATGCACATGCACACACACAATGTGTTTTAATATGTCTTTAAATTCAACATGCTTTTTTATAAATTTGAGACATTTTATCACTTTTTTTATTGCACAAAAACTCTTCTTTTCCTTTTCTCTCCCAATGGATGTGAAACACGCACCCACATACACCATTCATCTATTTCGATTTCTCATCTAAATTTCAAAATAGTTAAGAGAATTTGGATGATGGAGTTGATGATTTAAGTCCTAAATCAAAGAGATGATGGACTTATGTTGGTTAGTTGAAGTTAAGTTTGGGTATAGCTAGTGAAGTGTTTGTATGTAAATGTATTGTCTATTTAAAGTTGTAGGGGGAATAAAGGAATATTATATGATGATATTGAAGTTAAGATCATAAGACTTAGTTGAAAGTGTAAAAGATTTCGAAGGTTGAAAAATAGGTTAGGGTTTTTGTGGATCACAAGAGTGACCAAAGGTATAATAGCATCGAGTGGTTAAGTTTTGCAAGATCACAAGAGTAATGTACCACGTGATGGTCTCTAATCATAGGACTTTGACTCATCACGGGGATGTACCCCATGATTGTCTCTGAGCTTTAGACTTTTTTGTACCACCTTTCGTCATGGATGTGATGGTGCCCATGATGGTCATCACGGCCTTGATAATGGCGGCAATGGTTCCCATGTTTCACAGTTAAAAAATAAAATAAAATAAATGTATATATCATGTCATGTGTGAGTATTTATTCTAGTTAAGATCTTTTATAGAATATTGCTTAATTTAGATCATAGGGTATAACTTAATATTTATTTACCAAGTTATAATTAGAAGTTTTTTTTTTATTATTTATAGGATTTACCAATCAAGACTTAAACTTTCCAATTGATTATTATGATGGTTAAGGCATAACGCATGGGTAGGTAGTTGAATCTTTTCACTTGCTCATGGTTGTAATATAGCTACATATAATCTTAATATAACCAAAATTCATCACATGTATGGGAATTGGGAAATAATACATGTTGTATGATTGTTGATTGAATAATTTTGTCATGTTCAAAGTGACATCTAAGTAGTTGATATTAATTGATGATAGAACATTGTTGATTTTTTGAGAATTTGATGGTTTCCTAATAAATAGATCTAAACCTTATTTGACCCTAAATAAATCAATCATGCGTTGCACTACATCACATATTTGCATTCATTAGGTACTTACGTTATGTATTATTGTTTCTATTCTTTGGTAATGCTTGATTATATATAGTGAATCTGGTGAAGATTACCATAGGCTGATAATTCTATAGGAACTAAGCAAACTTGAAGGATGTCTTCTGATGAGGGTCGTTTGTATGAAACGATAATACTTAGTGGAAATTCTAAGAGCTAAGTGAAGTGAAGGAAATATTGTATATGTGTGTCTGCTTAAAACAATGATAATTAAGTTTAAAATAAACACTCCTTTAGTTCTTTGGATTTCCTAAGCATGAAATACTAATACTGGTCCTTCAACCCCCAAGAGAGGGCGTAAATCTCTATGAGTTTTGGTTCAGGTAACTTAAATTATGCTTTATTGTTGTATTTCATATGAATGTTGATCAAACATTATATGAATTTGTTTATATGTTGTTTAGATTCTATTATTCACTAAGCTTATTATGCTCATGCTCCATTAGACTTTTATCTATAGGGACATAGCAAGAAGACCGAGACCAAGTATGGGAGTCAATATAGACAATGGAATTACGTATTATTGATTTTGAAGGAAGACCTTGTTTATGTAATAGCGGCTTAGGATATATGTTTGTGATAGTATAAGTTATGTTTTGTAATCCTCTTAAGTTCTTTTGTTAGGAGTGTTTTGATGAAGCCTTTAAAGACAAATTATGAAATTTTATGTGATGATCCTAAACTTTGTATATTTATCTTTATATGTGGCTTATATATATACAATGACTTTCCTATTCCACACAACCTTCGATCATGTTTTACCTATTCACACCACAGGGTATGTTAGTTGTGTAATACTTATGTAACTTCCTAGAGACCTTAGTTGGTTATATGATGTACAATTACTACTAGGGTACTCTGTGGGATTGTGACTAAAGTTGGTATCAAAGCATGGTTATAAGAGTAAGAATGAATCTATATATATATATATAATATAAGACTCTTATAAGAATGTTACAGCTTAGACTGTGTAGAAATTAAGTTAATAAAGAGAAGTAAGTCTAGATCTAAATGTATGAGCTAGACATAAGTGGCTAGAAATTAAAGTGTTGCCTATGCTTTATTATGATGAAATACATGTCTTATTTACTAGTGTTGATTGAATGTTGTAGTGCATAACAAGAGTTTTGATGTTTTTAATGCTAAAGTTCATTGATTGGAAATTGACTTTAGCAAATGTGGAAGAAGAGCAAGGAATACTCAAGCTTCCACATTAGCGGTTCAATCTAAAGCTTCTAGACTTGCTAAGCAGAGGCAAGAAGAGCCATGGATTATACCTGATCACGCTTTTTCTATATATGCTTTTTAAAACTCTTTTTAGTTATATTCAATTTCCTTTAAATGAGCATAACTTTAACCAACAGTGTATCGGGTGCGTGTGCAGCAATAAAATTTCGGTAAATACCAAGTCAAATCCACAGGAGTGAGGACTAGCTATCAATTATATCAGTCCAATTCATAGCTAGGCAAATCAAAAGATGTTTCTATTTTTGTATTTTCTTTTAATAAAACTAAACTACTAAAAATCTTGGATTTCCACACCTCAAATAGAATTAGGTTTAGAGCCAATCAAATCTAGAAATAAATTGAATGTTTACTATTGACCAAAAATGCAATTGTCAATCCAAATCATTAATGGGTTCAACTTTTTCATCAATGAAGAACAAGATAACAATTCCTTTTCCCAAAGTGAACCATTACCCTAAAATTATCAATCAATGTTCCCTATTCCTAGGAAAGTGATTAATTAACAATTATTTTTCTAATTCACCAAATCCTAATAGAATTACAACCCATATCCCTATGTGAAATGTAATCCTAATTAGATTTTCACATAGACGATTAAAAAAGAATTTCCCAATTACAATCTTAATCTATCATGAATTCCAAATCAAAGTCAAAATTGCATGATTTGTTAAATAACATTGATAATCCGAATATGAATAAGTAATCAATCAATAACAATTAAACCAAATCCAAAAATCCATATCAATAACTAAAAACCCTAATCAGATCACACAAGAGAAAGCTTTAAACAAAATCTAATATATGAATCAAAACAAAAGGAATGAAATCACCTTGATAAGGAATTTCATGCCAAAATCCATACACAAATGATTTTTTCCACTTAATCTCGGTGTGGAATCCCTATTCAATCAACAAGAATAGATCTCTAGTGTTCAAGTCCTAATTCTATGAAGAAGCTATGGAGAAATATCGAATAAAATCATGCCTAGGGTTTCTTCTTTCTAAAAGATACAACAAGAGAAGTTTATATATGAAAAGTTGCAGGAAAGATACACTAGCACTCTGCACCGGCGGTGTACTTTTGGATCTAGCCGGCCTTCTTTTTAAAATTTGATTTTCGAGAGCATTTTTAATGTACACCGGCTCAAAGCTGGTGGCCTTGAATTTCCAGTAGCCGGTGTACATTGTAAAATCAATTCCGAAGCAAGATAGATGACAACCTTTAAGCAGTGCTGATGTGCAGAAACTTCATGGGATTTTTTACCCTAATCCAATTGAAATCTACCAAAACTCATAAAATGAAATTGTAGATCTTTCTCTTCTCTTTCAATAGGATCTTGAATCATATCAAACGGACCTCGGATGAGAGAAATATATCAAATTTACTAAAACAGTGTCAATCTTCGAATCTTACTGATGTTCTGCACTTGCAGTGACTTCAAGACGATTTTCAACCTTAATTCTTTCATAATTAGCAAAAACTTAAAACATGAAGATTGTATATATATCTCTTATATTTCCATAGGAGGTTGAATCATGTCAAAAGAAGATCATATGAGAGAGATATCTGCAGTTTACCAAACTCTATCATTTTCCAAAACCTGAACACCATCACTGTAATAGCAGCAACTTCATGGCATATTTTGATGCTGATGCATTCCGAATTCATTCACGTACAAAACATGAAAATTGAAGATCTCTCTCTTAGGTTTCAGTAACATTTTAAATCATCTCAATAGGAGCTCGGATAAGAGAGATATGTTGAATTTACGAAACATCGTCAAAACTATCATGATACTTGCATGGCCCGCCTTGCTTGATTTCTTTCCCAAATTTGCATGAAACTTCTCCCAATTGCTTGTATTTGTTGTTTAAGTCCTTAATGACCTAAAATAACAATTTAATCATACTTAAGTACCATTTTCATTCGATTTCTATAAAATCTATAATAGATAAACATGATTTGATTATTGCAAAGTTGAGTAAAATAGGACTTTATCAACTCTCCCACACTTGAACTTTTGCTTATCCTCAAGCAAAATCATGAAGATCACAAGTTCAAATCTGTCATAGAATGTACAACACTTTATCATTGAAAACTTTAGCATCTTTTCTTTTGATAGCTATGACTTGCATTGCTGGTGCCTACCGCTCAAACCAAACTAGTTACATGTAATTAGATTACTACAATCAAAATTTAGCAACGAATCCAAAAAAAACAAGTTTTAATCTTATTGTTTAATAGAAGAATGTTCCATCCAAAAGTAGATACACAATCCATTAAGGAAAAACACTCATTTATACTTCACTGGACATTTAGCAAATATATAATCTTAGCAACACAGAGTGAAAGCATATGGTATCCACTCTTTCCTTAGATTTCTCCCTTTTTATTATAAGTCTTATTTCATTTGGTACTTTGCATTCTTTTCTTTTTCTTTTCCATAAAAGCATTTATTTTCTTTTTGGGAGGTTTTTGCCTCCATGTTTTTGTTTTCAAAGTTCATAATTTGAACATTTTGCCTTTCTTCCCTTCTAGGTATATTGAGTTCATTGAGTGGGCACATCCTAAGCTCATCACCTAAGTGATTAGGTTTCAAAACATCCCTAAGAACTCTTCCTCACTTTAAATTCAAGTTCAGATACTCATAACTCAAATTTTTAAGTCAGAGGAGTAGTGGCTATGCTTGTTTCTTTTCTTTTTGAATGCAATAACAAATCAAAGACTTATTTTTATAAAGGATCACTAAGTTTAAAAGTTTCTTCTACCTCTTTCACTAAGTGTTATAAAGTTATCAAAATAACTCAAAGAGTATATACAGACTAAAATTTCTTAGAAGTAGACCTGTTTATTTTTCACAAAAAGACTCAACCTACTCTCAAATTTCCAATTCTAAAGCTAAATACAAGGTAAATTTGTTCCTTAAAGATTTCACTACTTAATTTTAACCAAGTGTTCTAATCACAACAGTAAGAAAGTAAGGCAGTTAACAAGTCAATTTACATTCTTTACATAGATGCTTTTCACAATTTTCTGTACAATCTCAAGATTTCATACAATTTTTTCAAAAAAATTTGGCCTCAAATTGCCATATAATACTTAAGGACAAAAGCTTTTCAAATGCGTGGGTACATAATGCAATTCAGATGCCATAGATATGCAATTAAAACAACATTTCAGACATTAGCAGTCATACTCAACTCCATTCTCCATTCATTATCCCTTCCCCCACACTTAAATTGAACAGTGACCTCACTGCTCCTAATCAGCTCAACAACAGGAAATAAATAAAAAAATTAAGAGAAAAGGAATAAGTACTTCCCAGGTTCTTAAAATAGATGCATGTGTGAGTTTCAACTAGTACATCTAAAGAGAAGTTCTCCATTTTTAAGTCCATTTGTATCCCTCTTGTTGTCTATAGTAAAGCTCTTTAGATCATGATTTTTTTCATCTTATCTGCATAATAGGCCACACTATCAAAGTAAAGAAAAACAAAAACAAAAAGAAAAAGATATTAATAGATAGATAATAGTGGGTTGCCTCCCACTCAGCGCTTGTTTTATAGTCTCAGCCTGACTTTCTAACTTTCTTCTTCAAGGAGGATCAAAATCACTAGTCTTCTTCTTGTCATCCATCCTTTTCTTCATGAATCTACTCTTGCACTTTCAATTGTGTCAGCTTTGGTGGATTTAGGGTTCTTTTTCCGTCTTTTCATGATATTCATATTCATCTCTTTATTTCCAACCCTCAACACCATCTTGCTATTCTTCACATCTATAACAACTCCAGCAGTGGCCATGAATGGGTGACCAAGGATGAAGGAAATCTCTAAATCTTCTTCCATATCTAGAACAACAAAGTCCACTAGAAAAATGAACTTATCAACTTTCAAAAGCACATCCTCAATTACCCCTCTTGCTCTTTTAATGGAGCGATAGGCAACTGAATTGTCATCTCAGCCTTCTTAATTGCATCCCCTAATCCTAATTTCTTAGCCACAGAGAAAGGAATCAAATTTATACTTGCACCTAAATCACAAAATGCATTTTTAAATTGAGTATCTTAAATAATGCAATCCACTGTGAATTTTCCTAGATCATTTAATTTTAGGGGCAATGTATCCTTTAAAGCTTCAATACAAGCCTGAGACAACATGACTGCCTCTCTCCCATTCATCTTCCTTTTCTTGCTCATGACTTGTTTAAAAAATCTTCTATACTGAGGTGATTCTTCTAAAATTTCAATCAAGGGAATATTGACTTCAAGCTTCTTAAAAACCTCCAAGAATCTCTCAAAATCTTCATCATCTTTTCTCTTTCTTGATATTCTTGGAAAAGGAACTGATGGCACATTTGATCTGACAGTAGGTTCAATGACTACAGGAGTGTACTCCTGTTGTACCACATCTTCCATATGAGTTGATGTAGAAGCCAAAGTTTCTTGTTTCTCAACCAGCTTGCTTGTATCTATTTTAATCTCATCTGCATGCTCAATTGGGGTCGAGGGCTTTTCAAGATCTACAATTTGTTGTCTAATTTTTCAAACCCCTCTATGGTCAGATTTGCAAGCTTCTCAATTGCTAATTCCCAAGCTAGCTTGTCTTCTTTTGTTTCAACCTCAATTGCCACTAGAGAATTGTTATTCAAATTTTCTGCACTTGACGCAACTTCTTTCTCTTTCTCTTGTCTTTAATTGTCAACTAGGGTGTCAATTTCCTTTTCATCACTAGAAAGCTCCCAATCTACACTTGAGTTAGCAAGTTTAAACATAGATGAAACAAATTCAGTTAGACTTGGTACCTGAGTCTCCAATTTTTCAATAACCTCTTGTTGCTTCTCAAACTCTGCTTCCCATTTTTTCTCTAAACTCCTCACAAGTTCTTCAAAACTTTTCTCTTTATCTGGATCTGGAACTATGGGGATAGAAGAAGAATTGACAACTGTCTCTTGCCTTGGAGTCTCACAATTATGGTGATAATCCTAATTTGTCATGCTGGAATCAAATTCCTGCATACCACTCTGATATTAAGAGTCATCATATGAATAGCCATACCATGAACATACCACCGGATTAGAATTGTATGGACCAGTGTCTTGGCTTCCTAAAAATCCATCAATCTTTACAAACGCCAGTTTTGGTGACATAAATGATAACTTCTCTCTAGTAGCTAAGTCTATCATCGTCTTACCATAAATCATCTATGCCATTAAGGAAAAAATTCAGATGAGTCCAAGTAGGTGAATTATGATAAGGGCATTGGCTCATTAAATGGCAGAATCGTCGCCAAGCATTTGTCAAAAGCTCTCTATCATATTGCTTAAATGAATATAATTCTGATCTAATCTCTGAAGTACAACAATATGGGAAAACGGGTGCTCCTCGATTATCCATCTCTTATTCTTCAAGCACTTGAAAAGAAAAAAAAAAAAAACCGAGTAGATTGTACAAAAAAAAAATCAAAGACTAGTATATACAAATGAAGAAGAAAGCAATTTTTTTTAGATTTTTTTTAAATAAAGCCTAGTCTACGAAAGTCTTGAAAATTGAAAGTAGCACCAAATCACTCCCGGCAACGGCGCCAAAATACTGATCACGCTTTTTCTATATATGCTTTTTAAAACTCTTTTTAGTTATATTTAATTTCCTTTAAATGAGCAGATCTTTAACCGATAGTGTATCGGGTGCGTGTGCAGTAATAAAATTTCGGTAAATACCGAGTCGAATCCACAGTGAGTGAGGACTAGCTATCAACTATATCAGTCCAATTCATAGCTAGGCAAATCAAAAGATGTTTCTATTTTTGTATTTTCTTTTAATAAAACTAAACTACTAAAAATCTTGGATTTCCACACCTCAAATAGAATTAGGTTTAGAGCCAATCATATCTAGAAATAAATTGAATGTTTGCTATTGACAAAAAATGCACTTGTTAATCTAAATCATTAATAGGTTCAACTTTTTCATCAATGAAGAACAAGATAACAATTCCTTTTCCTAAAGTGAACCATTACCTAAAATTATCAATCAATGTTCCCTATTCCTAGGAAAGTGATTAATTAACAATTATTTTCTAATTCACCAAATCCTAATAGAATTACAACCCATATCCCTATGTGAACTGTAATCCTAATTAGATTTTCACAAGGTCGATTAGAAAATAATTTCCCAATTACAATCTTAATCTATCATGAATTCCAAATCAAAGCCAAAATTGCATGATTTGTGAAATAACATTTATAATCCGAATATGAACAAGTAATCAATCAACAACAATTAAACCACAATCCAAAAATCCATATCAATAACTAAAAACCCTAATCAGATTACACAAGAGAAAGCTTTAAACAAAATCCAAAATATGAATCAAAACAAAAGGAATGAAATCACCTTGATCAGGAATTCCATGCCAAAATCCATACACAAATGATGTTTTCCACTTAATCTCGGTATGGAATACTTATTCAATCAACAAGAATAGATCTCTAGTGTTCAAGCCCTAATTCTATCAAGGAGCTATGGAGAAATATCAAATAAAATCATGCCTAGGGTTTCTTCTCTCTAAAAGATACAACAAGAGAAGTTTATATATGAAAAGTTGCAGGAAAGATACGTTGGCACTCTACACCGGTGGTGTACTTTTGGATCTAGCCGGCCTTCTTTTTAAAATTTGATTTCCGAGAGCATTTTTGAATGTACATCGGCTCAAAGCTGGCGGCCTTGAATTTCCAATAGCCGGTGTACATTGTAAAATCAATTCCGAAGCAAGATAGATGACAGCCTTTAAGCAGTGTTGATGTGCAGAAACTTCATGGGATTTTTGACCCTAATCCAATTGAAATCTACCAAAACTCATAAAATGAAAGTTGTATATCTTTCTCTTCTCTTTCAATAGGATCTTGAATCATATCAAACGGACCTCGGATGAGAGAAATATATCAAATTTACTAAAATAGTGTCAATCTCCGAATCTTACTGATGTTCTGCACTTGCAGTGACTTCAAGATGATTTTCAACCTTCATTCTTTCATAATTAGCAAAAACTTAAAACATGAAGATTGTATATATATATCTTATATTTCCATAGGAGGTTGAATCATGTCAAAAGAAGATCATATGAGAGAGATATCTGCAGTTTACCAAACACTATCATTTTCCAAAACCTGAACACCATCACTGTAATAGCAGCAAATTCATGGCATATTTTGATGCTGATGCATTCCGAATTCATTCACGTACAAAACATGAAAATTGAAGATCTCTCTCTTAGGTTTCAGTAACATTTTAAATCATCTCAATAGGAGCTCGGATGAGAGAGATATATTGAATTTACAAAACATCGTCAAAACTATCATGATACTTGCATGGCCGGCCTTGCTTGATTTCTTTCCCAAATTTGCATGAAACTTCTTCCAATTGCTTGTATTTTTTGTTTAAGTCCTTAATGACCTAAAATAAAAATTTAAGCATACTTAAGTACCATTTTCATTCGATTTCTATAAAATCTATAATAGATAAACATGATTTGATTATTGCAAAGTTGAGTAAAATAGGACTTTATCATTACCTTCGTGACCTCTTAATAGATTAGAAGATATTTTGCAAGCCATACAATGATAAAATGCTTTAATATTATAAGCTTCACATGGGAGTCAACAACTTGGATTAATACCCTAAGCTGTTGCAGTCGAGGCACTTGTTGTACCTCCTACAACATCATAGAGATCTAGGACACTAACTCCACCAATTCCACCACTTGCTGCTATGCATGAACAAGTGGATTAGTCTATTGATTTTGTTGATGAAAGCGGAGCACCACCCTTAGCTCGACATGAAATACCTATGCCTCCACCACATGTACCCTAACCATAAAGGAATTTGCTTCCTGAGCTCACCATGTGTAATAGATATTTTGAAGGTTCATTGGGGAAATCCAAAAAAGACGAAGATTGGTAGCTCAAGTTGAAAGGTTATTCAATGTATTTCAAGTATCTAAGGCTCTTAAGGTATCATATGGAACTTATTTATTGAGATTTAGATCTATATTGTGGTTGAATTCTAAGGAAAGATCTTTACCTTGATCTATTGAATGGGAAATGTTCAAAAGAGAATTATTAAAAGAATATTTTCCTAGAAGTTTGAGAGTCAAGTACAACATAGATTTAATGAATTTGGCTCAAGGGGAACAAAGCATTGATGAACATGAGAATGAGCTTAACAGATTGCTTTAGTTTGCTTTTGTAGCTTATAGAGATAGTGATGAATTAAAGAGATAAGTATTTATGGCCAGTTTGAAGCTGCATTACCAAAGGATATTAGCAGAGCTTGAGATTGAAGATTTGTCTATGGTGGTGAAAAAGGCTCGAGTCATTGAATGAGCTAAAATGTATGAGTATGAAAGATACAAAAAGCGAGACCAAGTGTTTGGGAAGAAATCTTATGATAATGTTGGCATAGGTTCTTCTTCCTAAAAGACTAAGTTTTCAAAACTTGTTGGAAAATCGAAGGGAAGAATGTTGGGGTAAAGTAATGTTGTTTGTTTAGTGCAAGGGACCCCATTATTCGAGACATTGTTCCTAGCTTCAAAATCGATGTTATTTTTGTGGAGGGACTAGACATGTTATCAGTACTTGTCGAAAGAGAATTAGATCCATATGCTTTGTTGGTAACAAAGTAGGACATCTATCAACTAATTGCCCGAAAAGGACTTAAAATGAAGGAACTAAGCAAGCCAAAGAATCTAGTGGAGCAAAGGAAAAGAAAAGTAGAAACAATTAAGGAAACAAGCCCAATAGATCCGAGAGAATGTTTGTAATGCATGGAGCTCCAATGATGGAAGAATCTGATTAGGAATATGATGTAGATGAGATGGAGAACCTAAGTCTGATTGTAGTTATGAATCTAAGCTTAACCTATAGGTTTTGCTATGTATGTTTTGTTAGATGAGTTGAGTAGAATTTTATAGAATAGGCAGTAATTAGAGTTATATGCTAAATAAGAACAATTCAAGTGAACAACACACCTGCGTATGCACTATTTGATACTAGTGTTATGATTGTTTTATTAGCACTAATTTGATCGAAAGAGTTGGACTTTGTTTTGAGATGATGGAAAAATGTTTGGGAGTTTCAACTCCTACTTGAGGGATGGTAATCACTCGTGATGTTATAAAGAGATGTCCATTGGAGTTAACAATCAGAGAACTACTACTGATCTTATAGTAGTAGATATGCAAAAGTATGATGTTATCTTAGGAGTGATATGGATGATAACTACAAAAGTATGATGTTATCTTAGGAGTGATATGAATGATAACAGCAAAAGTTAAAGTGAACTGTAAGCTTAAGACAATCTCATATGTTAATAATGAGAAGAAAAGAGTTATGTTCATGGGAGAAGTGATTAAGGGTAATAAAAAAAGACATAAGGATTATTGAAGAATTTGGAGAAAAAGCCAATGAGTTGGAAGGAAGTATGAGCTATTCGACGATGGAAGGATAAGATAAACTAGAAATTCAGAATATTTAGATAGTATGCAAATTTTCAAATGTTTTTCCATATGATTTACCTAGATTACCACATCATAGAGAAGTTGAGTTTACTATAGATTTGATGCCTGGAGCTAACCAAATATTAATGTATTCATATCGAATGGCACCTGTGGAATTAAGAGAATTGAAAACTCAACTCCAATAACTTTTGGATAAAGGATTTATTCATCCTAGTGTGTCACCATGGGGAGCACTAGCATTGTTTGTGAAGAAGAAAGATGGAACAATGAGATTGTGTATAGATTATAGAGAACTAAACAAGGTTACCATCAAGAATAAAATATCCTTTGCCACGAATCGATGATTTATTTGAACAGCCAAAGGAAGCAAAAGTGTTTTTCTAAATTGGTTTGAAATCTGGATATCAAATTCAATTTAAAGCGGATGATATATCTAAAATGAAATTCCAATCTTGATATAGTCATTATGATTTTTGGTTAATGCCATTCGGATTAACCAATGCTTTGATGATCTTCACGGATTTAATGAATAGATTTTTTTTTTTTTTTTTTTGCATTTACTGGATGTATATGTAATCGTTTTCATTGATGATATATTGATATATTCTTCTTTTGAGAGACAACATGAGGGACATTTGAGAATGATGATACAAGTGTTAAGAGAAAACGAGTTATATGCTAAGATATAAAAATGTGAATTTTTATTAAGACAGATATCATATTTGGACATATTATATTTGGAGAAGGAATGCAGTAGACCTGGGAAAGTTTAAGCCATTATTGAATGGAAGAGTCCAAAAATAGTAACAAAAGTAAGAAGTTTTCTAGGATTGACTAAGTATTGTAGAAAGTTTGTTCAAAACTTTTCTAAGGTAGCATTGCCCTTTAACTTAATTGACAAGAAAAATTGAAAAGTTTTAATGAAATGATAAGAGGGAGCAAAGTTTTCAAGAATTAAAGAAAAGAATGATATCTACTCTAATCTAAATTTTACCTAATGATCAGTATATGTTTGCTATTTAAGTGATGCATCTAAAATTGGATTGGGTTGTGCCTTGATACAAGGAAGGAAAGTTATAGCATATGTATCTAGACAATCAAAGCCCCATGAAGGTAAATTATGTAACTCATAATTTGTAGTTAGTTACCGTTGTCTTTGCTTTGAAAATATGGGGACATTTTTGTATGGGGAGAAACTTGAAATTTATACAGCTCATAAAAGTTTGAAATATCTGTTTACTCAGAAAGAATATTAAACATGTGACAACAAAGATGGTTAGAATTGATAAAGGATTATAACTTGAGCATTAATTATCATCCATGGAATATTAGTGTAGTAGTTGATGCTCTAAGTCGTAAGAGTTATGGGGAGATTGCTTTGATGATCATCAAACAAAAAGAGCTCATAAAGGAATTCGAAAGGTTAAATTTGGAATTTACTCTACAATTTGAAGCTTGAAATTGCTAATTTAGTTGTGGAACATACCTTTCTTTAAAGGATCAAAAACGCATAAATGCAAGATAAGGATCTTCAAAAGATTATTCAAGGATTAGCATAAGAAAAATATAAAGGGTTTCAGTTAGATGAAGAAGGAGTTCTTTGATTAAATAGAAGATTGTGTGTTTTGAATGAAGTAAATTTGAAGAAAGAGTTGATGCATGAAGATCATTATTCTGGATATATTGTTTATCTCAGGAAAACTAAGCCATATCAAGAACTTAAGACCGCTTATTGGTAGAATAGGATGAAAGAAGATATAGCCAATTTTGTTGCTCAATGTTAGATTTTCCAAAATGTAAAAATAGAGCATCAAAAGGTAAGTGGATTGTTACAACCATTGCCTATGCTAGAGTGGAAATGGATCAGCTTCAATGGATTTTGTGAGCTCTCTACTAAGGACTAATGTGGGTTATGATGGTATATAGGTAACTATGGATCGACTTACCAAATCACCTCATTTTCTACCAATTAATATGATATATTCCTTAGAGAAATTAGCACGAATATAGGACAAAGAGATAATCAGATTGCACAAAGTGCTAGCAAGGATTGTATCTAATAGAGAGCTTGAAAAAAGCCTTGGGAACTGAGTTAAATTTTAATACTAAATAGATAGACAAATAGAGAGAACAATACAAACTTTGGAAGATATATTAAGATTTTGTGTATTAGAATTCAAAAGAAGTTGGGATCAACATTTGCCACTTGTAGAATTTTCATATAATAATAACTACCATTCATGCATTGTTATGCCACCTTATGAAGCAATTTATGGACACAAATGTAGATCACCATTATTTTGTGACAATTTAGAGAAAGTTTCCATTGGACTTGAGCTATTACTGGAGATAATCGACAAAGTGGCTATCATTAAAGAGAAAAATGAAGGAGGATCAAGACAGATAGAAAAGTTGGTAGGTTTGAAAGGACGAGAGCTTAAATTTGATGTGGGAGACCGTGTATATATCCAATAAGACCAATCAAGAGTTTACATAGAGGAAAATTTCAAGAAAAGTTGAGTCCGCAGCATATTAGACCTTTTGAAATCTTTGACAAAGTTAGAAATCTAGCATATTGATCGGCACTTCCTCCCAGTCTTGTCAATATACATAATGTTTTCCATGTGTCAGTCATGGGGAAATATATTCCAAATCAGGATAAGGTGGTTGAATTGAAACCATTTGCACTTAAAAAAAAATTGACATAAAACAAGCATCCAACAAGGATTTTGGACTCTAAAGTTCATACTCTTAGGAACAAAGAGACCAAACATGTCAAAGTTTTATAAGATTTCCAAACCAAAGAAGTTACCTGGAAAATTAGAAGAAGAAATCAAAAGAATTATCCTCAATTGTTTGAAAATTCAGGTAAGCTTCAAGCTTTGTGGACAAAGCTTCTTTTAAAGGGGAACGAATGTAAGCCCCAAGTTTTTTCATAAGTTAAGCCTTGAGAATGGATTTAAAATTAATGTAGTTCTAATATAAAAATTTGAACGAATGTTATGATTATAAGATTTAAGTATAATAACATGTATGGGATAAGATAAATAAGAATGGATATTCAAAATTTCATTTATTTCTTTTCGAAGTTGCACATTAATTTAATTAACTCTAAATTTCTCGTTAGCTAAGATAGTAGAGGATTAAAATTTCAAGTTATATAACAATTATTTTATTCTAAAATTTCTTTAGAGAATTAGGTTTTCACTCTAAATTATAAAGAATTTCGATATAGATTTTTAAAAAAGAAAATTTGTGTAAATGAAATTTATAAACTAGTTTAATCAAACTCTCCATTAATTTCAATTTGTTGAATTTTTTTTTTATGCATTACAGTTTTAGAAGCCCTTTTTTTTTTATGCATGAAGATCAATACCAAAATTTTATTGCATAATAAGCCCATATACCTACCTTAATTCTCATGCACATGTAACGACAAAACAAATTTTATTATGCCTTTAAAGTCAACAAGCTTTATCTAAATTTTGAGATATTTTTTCACTTTTCATTTTGGCACAAAAACTCTTCTTCTCCTTTTCTCTCCCAGTAGACAACAAACATGCATCCACATCCACCATATCATCTATTTCAATTTCTCATCAAAATTCTTCAAAAGCTTAAGTTAAATTCCATCAACTAGTCAAGACTTTTTTGTGTAAGTTATAGCTTCCTGTTGCCTTGTTAAATTTTGTAAAAATGAGTAAATATAGTTTATGCTCTTGTTAGGTAATGTTGTATGTATGGTTGTTAAAGTCTTTCATGATAGTTAAGAGAAGTTGGATGATGGAGTTGATGATTTAAGTCCTGAATTAAAGAGATGATGGATATATGTTGGTTAGTTGAAGTTGCATTTGGGTATAGTTGGTGAAGTATTTGTATGTTTGTGTATTGTCTATTTGAAGTTGCAGGGGGAATAAAGGAATCTTATATGATGATATTGATGTGTATTTATTGAAGTTACGATCTCAAAACTTAGTTGAAAGTGTAAAAAATTTCAAAGTTAGAAAAATAGGTTAGGGTTTTAGTAGATCACGAGTGTGACAAAAGATGTAACACCTTAGGTGGCTAAGTTTTGCACGATCACAAGAATAATGTACCATCTTTTATGAAAGTTATGTTATGATGGGTGTTTGGGTTTTGAAGAAGGGTTAAAATTTGATCATTAGTTATGTTTTAAATGTTGGGATCGAAGAAAATTGGTGTTTTGTAAAAATTGCATGAAAAACCTTATTTTTGGTCATGCACGACTTTGTACACAACCTTTGCAGACTAATCATGTACTTTGAAAATGTTTTTTGCCTAATTTTTGTCTGTTGCACAACCTCCTGCATAGTCTGTGCAGAATGATCGTGTACTTTGAAAATGCTTTTTGCTCAATTTTTGCCTTATGCACAACCATCCTGTATAGCCTATGCAGAATGGTCATGTACAATGAGTTTCTACACAGTTTGTCCTGAAGCTTGTATACAACTCAGTTTTCCTAAACTTGATTTATCATTCTCAAAAACACTTGAAATTTATTTAATTATCTTCTTTAAGGTTTATTGTTACTCTAAAACCTAAGGCCTTGTTAATATCAATTAATTACTATTTTTCTTTATATTTTCGTTACAATTTAAAGTTTTAAGTATATATGCAAATATCTTTTATGAATACCTACTTTAGCATTAGAATAAGAGACAACAGCCTAGAGAATATTATTTGAGAATAAGTTGAGAAATGTAAAAAAATCTAAATACATTTGTATATTGTAAATCTAGGTTAAAGTTTTCTATCAATTGGACTAAGTTGAACAAACTACCTAGGTATGTGTATACTCCTTTTATTGCTTATGTTTATTTAGGATAGAAACTTAACTTGACTAATTTAACCATCCGGCTTAATAATGTGTGTAATGCTTGTGCATGGTTGCTGGTAATAGGTAGAGAGTATCTACACTATTATCATTGCAATCTAATGATCCATGTGTGGTGTTGCTTGGGAGTGGAGTTGCATATGGAAATGATCTGGATATATCTAAATTGTAATGGCATTGTGGTTATTGGGGAGTACCCAATAACCAATATATATATGATAAATGTTTATGTGTGATCCAGGATATTGGGTTATCCCTTTGTTGAGTGTTAAGCTAAAGAATAAAGATAATTAAATAGTTACTTGTTTCATTCATATGATTATGATGCATGTGAGTTTGTCATTGTTTGTACACGTGCATGTGCTTGTTGATATATCATACTGGGCTTTGGTTGACCCTTCATTTCTTTCAAGTATAAATGGAACCCTTATGGCTTTTGACTAATCTGGTTAAGACATCATCATGGACTATAGGGAGGACATTAGTGGTGAGGATTATCCGGGAAACTTTTAGAAATAAAATGTTAGATTATAGGAGATAGAGACTCCTATCATGTTATGTGGTTGTTATTCTTGTATTAAACTAGTATATTAGGGCATAGACCCACTCCTATCATGTTATGTCGTTGTTATTCCTGTATTAACCTGAACTATTTTGTAAGTTAGAGATTTAAAAAACTCTACTAAATATATGCTATACAAGTTTTAATTGTATAAAACATTTTGATATCTAAGGAAATATGGTTTCACACAGTCCAACAGAACCGTAGAAAATCGTTATCCCCCACCAAACGGTAGAATAAGATAAATAACTTACATAATGTAATGCCTCAAACTATGGTACAAAAATCTAATTAATTCTAAGCTATTTCACACATTATAAAATCTCAAACTTAAACACTAAACCTATAGGTTACATTTTAAGTCCATCTTCTACACCTTTTTTTGAAGAAGATCTCTTTGCACATCCTTAGCCAACTCCTCTCATGAGTTATTTCTGCACAAAACTATAGGGGCATAGCCACACCATAGCTTAGTGAATAACAAGACCAGACCATACATCAAATAAATGCCAAGCAAATTTAATTAACTAGGTAAACATACGACATAGATAGTTTGGATTACCGGAATCAAAACCAATGGATATTTATGCCCTCTCTTGGGGGTTGAAGGACTAGCTTTGTAACCCCCCTTAGTTTTACATAACTTAAATATGATAACTACCGAAAATATAATATAGAATCCTAAAGAAATTTAATAAAAGTCGCAAAAGTTACTCTCGATTTTTTGCAATCTAAAATTTATTAAAGTGTGAACAAATTTAATTCTAGTTAGAAATTTTAGAGTTTTTACCAATAAAATTTCGAAATGCGAAATGTAACTTCCATTCCTTAGATAATTAATGATTGATGATACATCAACCGTTACTATAAAATTCAAGATCCTTTTACCTTAAGTTCATGATTAGAAAATATTCATTTGTTCATGTGAGGAATTCTCTTACTATTTAAATTGACAGCAATCACTTTCCCATGTATATTTAAACACATTGGGTCTTCAATGTTAGTAAGGATGTTTTTCTTCTTCTTTCCATTTTAACCCTTCTTCTCTAATAGAGATTGTAATCACCTTCATTTTATATAACCTGATTATAATAAATATTATAAATAAAATGTAGAATCATATAAGAATTATAATAAAAATATCATAAACCACTCCAAATTTTTCGCTATTTAAGTTTTAAGTACAAATAAATTAGAATAAAGAATCCTTATCAATAAGACTTTAAAAACACATAATGTTAGATATAAAGTAAATGAAAGAATAAAGAAAATTATTTAATATTTAAGAACCTAAGTTTTAATATTCGAAACATATCAATACATTTATGTTAAAAATTTTGAGTCTATAGAAACTAAAATTTTGATCTAACTAGTAACTTATAATTAGTAAAAAGAACAAAATAATAAATATAGAATAAATATTAAAATTCTATTGTAATAAAAACTCTACAATAAATCTATCACGACTCGAGGGGTACCCTAAACGTGGCAGTCTGCCATACACAATACTAAAGCCTAGGAATGACCATCTCAGTCACGCAAAGGCTTCCATATCATGTACAAGGCATACATCACAACCAAGGAAATGCATTGGAGTAGCACAATTTATATTGACAATAATTAAGTAACAAGGTAAGGAGAATACTTATCATAAAACATAAACATGGTAAATTATAATTCTTAAGGGTGTATCTCTCTACTGTCTTCAAATCAAAATAAATACACTTCTTAAAATTTCTAAAACACTAACATAGCATACATTACATATAAGGAACCTTACAATGAAATCTTATGTTTCCATTTCCTTCATAGAAGCTTAACATCATTCCATAACTTTCTTAACGTCATGATCCTCAATTTAAGCCACGGGTATACCTGTTTCAATGAAATCTATAAGGGTATAAGCTACAACTAGCTTAGTGAGATATTCATTTTCATTCACACCATGTTTTTAAACAAGTTCATTTAAATTTTTACACATATGCTATGCGTACAATACAACAATAACGTGATTACACAAATATATATAGTTATCCGGAAACCATATATAGAACGGATTTACCCCTCCATATCGAAGGTTAGGGATCAGTGATGAAGATCCTCGATCTTCTACTGCTAGTCCCCAGGCCCCCACCCAAAGCATTCGTTTGGCTCGGCTCCGAACCTAGAGTCGCATTCTCCTGGTGATTTAGATTCTCTAGGAAGGAACATAGCCCGTGTCACAACACGAGAACAACCAATCCAACTCTACATGTAGGAGTAGTAGCCTTCCGAAAGAGATGTGACTCGATGGATACTATGCGTGAGTGTTTTATTTTTCGTTAAGCCAAACCTTATTAAGGTTTATTAGGGGGCAATCAATCAATTTAGAAATATAAGCAGTCATACAAATAAGTAAACAAAAATACTTAAATAGGTAGTTTGAAGTTGCGATATTCTTAATTCTCATTTCACGCATAAACATAGAATCACATATATATACATATCCCTGAATTCCCCATATATATCCATTTTTATATTTTCTTATATACTAATGCTATTACTTTACAAGCACATGCAAGGTAATGAAATTAAGAGGAATACTCACTCATCCATTACGCGATCTTCTTAGTCGTAGTAATTCTCAGGAAAGGTAATCTCGTATCCTTCGTCACCTAGACAAAAGAAATACCCAAGATGAGTGTTTTATATAAATTCTATTTTAAACTTTCTAATTCTATTTCACTGTGTTCGTCAAATTCGTGTAGAATGAAATTCCAATTTAAAATGGCCATAACTTACTCATTTTAACTCGGAATTTCGCATATAATATACGTTTTCTACCTATTTAAAAAGATCTGTCTATTTCTAAGGTTATCTTTATCATATAAGGTTATTAGGGTTCCGAAAACATTGCGTACAAATTTAAAACAAATATTTCTAGATTTTGCAAAACCATTTTCTATCTCAACTTCATTAAAAAAAAACCTTTAGTAAATATATATATATATATATATATGATTGATAAATCCTTTGAGTATATAGATAAGCTTACTTTATATGCAAAAATTCTAATGGTAGTGTCTCAACAACTTATTTCATAAAATAATTCTTTTTAAAGTGTTAAAACTTAACTTGATAAATTTCTTTTCAAGTATTTTGAGGAATCTTTATATTTTCATAGGTTATTACAAATGAGTATATTCTTATTTTATTTTCTGCATTCCTTTTTCCAAAACAAGTAAATTTTCCTTTAACCTTAGTCTTTCATAAATTTTACTTATAGTGATAAAAGATCAAAGTTATCAAAAGTGTATTAAGTTGTTGAAAAACTTTTATAAATTTATATTTAGAGGTTTTAGAAAATGAGTCTTGTCTTCTTATATTTATTATTTAAAATATAAGTTTTTGTTTTCTATAACTTGTTCTTTTTATTTCTTTTGAAAAGAATCCTTTTTATTGATAAAATCATTTATTTTTAATCTTAGCTTATTTACATTCTTTGAAAATAAGTTTCTTCTTTAGAAATTTAAAAATCGTTATTTTCCTAAGTGGGTTTATAACTTTATGGGTTGAATTTATCTTAACGTTGAAAACTAGTTTGTTTCTCAGTTTTTTTATAGAGTTAAAAAGAGTTTAGTCTTAAGCTTTTTGTGAAAACTTTAAATATTAACAAATTATTTTACTAAAACTTAGGTTACCATAATATACAAAGAAAGTATTTATTTCTTATGTTTCCTTGGTAAAGCTATCTTTGTTATTTGAGAAAACTTGTATTACTCTATTTCTATGTTGTTGATAATAACTCTATTATTTTGTGACAAGTCACATAATAGAAAATTTAGTTTTAAGTTCCTTTAATAAAGTAAAATTCTATTTTTCAATTAGTTGAGATAATATCATTATGTAGATGCAAGTATTATGAGTATGTAAAATAATAAGAATATGAGAAAATACTAGAAACAAATAATACTAAGCAAGATAATAAAAATATCAAGTATTGGGAACCTTAGCTTCATCAAGGTATCCCGGTTAAGTATTGGGAGCCTTAGTTTCATCGAGGCATCTCGAGACTAAGAATAAACTAGTCCCAAAAAGAATAATAAAAATAAAGAAAAGATTGTTTTGACTTGATATTGACAAGTCTAAGACTAGAAACACTAGTCTTAAAGAAATAACATGAAATAAATAAATTACAAAGCATGAAATTAAATAAATAACAAGTGAGCTTACATGCTCTAAAGATTATATGTAAATATATAAATATATTTAGTTAAATATGAATAAGAAATTACAATAATAAACATAACAACATAATAAAATAGGAAGTTCATGTGCAAGAACAAAACATGAATATTTTATTGCTTTTACTACTCATATGAGTTTCAAAATAACACCATAGTCATATTGAGTTACATGACATGGGTAAATAAATGGTTGGTATAATTTTACCTAAAGTATTTATGTGGTATGAAGATGGTAGATGAATGGGGTATTATGTGAGTAGTGATATGTGGTAGATAGTTTGTGTATAATGAATGATTTTTGCAAAGAATTGGTTTAAGAGAGTTTTCGTAGAGAGAAATTTTGAGAAGAGGATTTGTGGAGAGATTTTGGGAGAGTTTTGGTAGTAAAATAAATTGTGTAAAAAAATGAAGGAGGAATGGGGTATTTATAGAATTCTAGAGTGAAAATTAGATGTAATTAAATTAATTAAAAAAGAAATTAAATGAGAATGAAGAGAGAGAGAGAGGTGGACGGCAATATTGAGAGGAGAGTGAAAAGTGATAAAAAATATTTTTAGAAGAAAAGTGTAAGAAAAGTTTGATAATATGTGGTGTAGAATTTTTATGGGAAAAGAAAATTGTAAGAAATAGGTATGTAGGTGTAAGAATAGGTAGTAGGAAAAAGCAAAGATAGAGGAATAGTAATGAATAGTAGAAAAGTACTATGAATAGTAAACTAGACAATTAAAATAATGGTAGTAAAAAAATACACGTATAAATACGATATTTGTAATTTTTAGCTACCGAAAAATTCTAAAACTGATATTTTTAAAAACCTTATATTTTTACGAGTCTATTAGTATTAATGAAATATTTTTGCCATCCGGTGTACCAGTGCATAGTTTTTTAAAATTGATCCCGTTCGGATCCAAAGGACACTAAAAATTTGCGAATATGATATTTTTAAGCTTCCTTATATTATTATGAACTATTATCAACAATTATTTTTATTTCGTTGTTGCGGGATTGCCAAATCTTAAACACTAGTGTTTGTTGTAAGCTTTGTTGACTTTTAGGGTTCCGGTTTGACTTCCAGTTTTGTTGAGTTATTCGTAAGATATAATTTTGGAGTTTTGACTGTATTATATTTTTAGTTTGATATCTATGGTTTATCTCATTTTATTGGTGATTATTTAATAGTTTTCAGTTGTCGTGATCGTTTAGTCGAATCTAGGGTTATGAGTTGACTCAATTTGACTTTTGGTGAAAATTGAAATTTCTGATTCTAAAATTCACCAAAGGATTTAAGATCTTAACTGATAAGTACAAAATACCATAATTATTCACATGGCTTTAGTATGATATTATAGTGATTTTTATGTGAAAATTGTAGAAAAGGATACTGATTTGATAAATATGTTAATTCAGGATAAGAGGAGATAAAGCATTATGGAGATGTTTGATGAATTACAACAGTTTTGATGAATAAAGTGCAAAGTGAAAGAATTCAGCATACATGAGATTTCAACACAAGCTATGTGAATGCGGTGTTGGCCCTGGAAAATGTACAGCAAGCTATTGTGAAAACATGAGGACCAACATGAGCCATGTTGGATGCTTATATTAGAGATAAGAAATGGACAGAATGCTTTATGGAACGTACACGACTTCTCAACACAGGCTGTGATCGGGCTTATGTAGGACTCTAAATCGTGACAAATCCGAGGAAATAGTTGACATGGGGAAGCAACACGGCCCCGAACACGCCCCGTGTAGAATGCCCGTGTAGAAGACAAATCCATTTTCTTATAAATATATCCAACCACTCTTTGTTTGGGAGACACACAATTGATAAGAAGAAACCCTAGGGGAAAAGACGTGCGAGAAGAAGAGGAACTCCTAACAATTTTTCATCACAAGACTTGTTGGATAAAGGGTGTAATCATCATGTTTTATGTTTATTCTTCCATGGTTTATATTTGTAATTATTTGATAATGGAAGCTTAGATCTATATGCCCTAGATTTTGAGAAACCCTAACCCTAATGTGGATTGAATTGATTTGTTGAATGAAGTTCTTGTTCTTGAATCTATTCATGTTGCTTGATTGTCTTAATCTAGTATATGCGCAATATGAGGTTATTGTAAGAGTCTTGTTAATTGAATCGACGGATTGATTAATAGGAAAGATCTAGCATGAGTAGAAGGGTTGAATGTAAATCTAGAGATAGATTACATTGAATCTTTTGCATCAAGAATTATCTTTATGAGGAATTGTTGATCATTAATGCAACCTTTATATGCATCTAGTGAGGAAGAGATTTCCATTAGACATATAGGGTTAGGGATTTAATTATCTCGAGAGAGAGGTTAATGAATTAGGTTTCTGCAATTCAAGAACACATGCTGCATTGACGAATGTTATTAATAAGATTGATAGGGTTAGTGATGTAATCAAGTCTAAGGTATTGTTTTGTGATTGTTGAATTATTAAGGTGTGAATACACGTTGATTGCGAATTAATTAGTTAATTAGTGAATCAATAGTTGTTAGTAATAGTGGTATTTAATAGGATTGCTAAATAGTGGAAAACCGGTTAATTCTAGTAATTGCCTCAAAGATCCTTGTGGACGATATCCGTTGACCCTAACAACTATAGATAGGTACATTGCCTAACTAGTCATAGGAGTTAATTGGAATTATAAATTTAAGGGTTGATACGATCTACATCATTAACATTTCATTGTCGAGCGTTATTTGGATATATCATTTTGATTTGTGTTTTAGGAATCCGATAGATGATTTGTTTGGCGTACGGATGTTGATTCAACTGATAATTGGATTTTCTATTTTATTTTTTTTAGGGTTCTCTTTTTCTCAAGATTAAGAATTCTCGTTTTTTTATCTTATTTAGAATTAAGTTTTAACTTGGTTCAATTTTTAGGGTTTTGATTCTGGTGTTTGACTCTTAGGATTATTTTCTAAGAATTATGAAATTTTCAAGGGTTTACAAAATCTATAAATAGTAATGAATTCATATGTAATTTCAAACCCTATAAATTTATAATAAAGTCCTATTAAGGGTAAATAATGAAATATAATTTACGATAGCAGGTATAAAAATTGAAAAGTAACAGCTTTAAACTAAAGATTGAATGTATATCATATTGTTAAGAATATTTAATATCCATAATATGTAAATTTTCATCTAAAAATATTATCGAATAAGCATTTATCATACGTGTTATATGGACCCGCAAAATTGACTTTTTGCACAAGTTCATATTTTTGCCCACTCCTTACACAATTGTTGGTTATAAATTCATCATCTTCCCCTTGTTTTTGCTATTACCCCTAGTTGAAATAAGCAATAGCAGTTCCCCAACCGCATATAATCTGCAGAATTATATGCAAGGTTGTCTTAAAAGGATTGTTTGATGAATTGTTCACCTAATCTTAAGGAATAAATCATTTTGAGAAATAATTACTTAGTAGCTTTTCAAAACATATTAACATATATATACACAACTTCAAACAAAGGCAGATCAAGCTAGATATATACATACATATATTACATCCACAGGCTTCTTACAAGCCTTAAACAAAATAACAAAATATAAAGCTTAACAAAGCTTTACAAACATCCATTCTAACTAACTATCTAGTCTATTACAAAAAGAATGGTTCCATCCAGTCCTGGTCAAACTCTAGTCCTCATATTCCTCCAAGAAGTCCTCAAAATCGGAGCCATAACCCATGCTCGCATAGGACTCGTCCAGGTCATCACCTGAAATTGTTAAAAGAATGAGCCAGAGGCCCAGTACACAGCAACGAATACAAAAGCGAGATGAAGCACACAAGCTTATTCTAAATGCAATATGCAACATCCATTCAATTATTCTTTAATCTTTAATTAATCAATCAACACGGGAGTATTCAAACTCCGGACAACAGGGATCGCGAGGGGACCTGAGTAACACTCGGACGCTCAGGGGGTTGATATAAGTAGTTCGGGTACTCATACCGTCCTAGATATCGTTAAGTCAAAGAGAAAAGTAGCTTCCTCCAGGGTTAATAGCCGTTACTTAGCTTTATTTATACTCAGTCCATATCATAAAATATAGTTCACCCGTTCTCATAAACGTTTGAACTAAACTATGGTACTTCCTACCAAGTTTAAATAAATTTTCACCGATCTATACCCCCCGTCGACTACCCGTACCACTTAATGAAAGTCATCTCAAATGACAGGAGTGGCCTAAGCGCCTAGATCTATCGTGCTCAAACTGAGCAAGGTGCCGCTCCCCGAACCAGATACCAACTTCCATCCCAAACTCATCAAACTATGAGGGGTCGCCGTTAGGTTCATACATGACCTGGCGTAGGAATTGGATTTTAACGGCATAAAACACAAGCAACAATCACATTTTAAGTTTTCTTATTATATATTTAAGTTTTATAAATGCCTATCCTAACAGAGACAAGCAGGTTACTGCGTACCTGTATTAGCTCGGAGTTAATAGGGATAATCGAAAGGGAATCAATCACTGTAAAAGAAGTAATTACAACTCACACTTAGTTCAAGTATAATCATCAAAGCTAAGTATAATCATCCAAAGAAATTCAAATAAATTATTAAACATCATCACATAGCATTTAGATATCATATATTATCATACAATACCCAACAAATACTTAAATGACCATTTATCAAGCTTTGAACAACTTTTAGTAAACAACAATAAGTTTTAAACTTTGTTGGAAAGCGTATCAGCTGGAAAGAATTGAAATTTAAGAACTGATACTTTTGTAATTTGTAAAATCTTAAAACATGAAAGTTTTAGATCTTTTCCTTAGCTTTCCAACGCAACTTGAATCACCTCAATCGGAGATCGGATGAAAAAGTTACGGCTAAAATACAAAGAGCTGCGAAACAGGGGAAGTCTACACGACCGGGTACACGGCCCGTGTATGGAGGCCGTGTTGGGTAAAAAAAATGACCCGAGAGCAACTTTAAGAATTTCAAGGCCTACACGACCATGTACACAGGCTGTGTACACTGGAGCGAAAAAAATGACGAAATCCCCTGTTTTCAAAATGCATTTTACACTTCTTAAAATTCTTTAAACTCATTCTAAAGTTTCCAAAACTTGTTATATGATCATCCCATCATTCAAACAACACCAAACACCTCCAAAACTTCATCAACTCCAAATCACTATTCATCATCTTCTTCAATATTAGGTCATCCAACCACATGCATTCACCAACACTTCCAACACTTCAAAACTCATCCTAAGCACATAAAACTAACCAATCTAGTCCTATTACACTTCATATAATATCCATACCACATGATCACGAATTCATAAACAAAATATCATCAAGAACACATATAAGCATGAAAATGAAAAATTGAGAACACACTTACCACTTGGACTTCTATGCTCGGTTTAAGGACTCTAGATCAAGCTTTTGATGGTGAGAATTGTAGAAAATCAAACTTCAACTTAGGGGTCACCTTGGGAGCTCTTTTGATGAAGAGAGGAATGAGTTTAGGGCAAATGGAGGGTTTTTGGCTTGGTCTGAAATTTTTGGCCGAATTTTTGAAGTTAAAAAGTTTAAACTTATCCTATTTGACTTTAAGGGCATGAGGGCATTAAAGGCTTAATGACTTTGTTTTGGGTTAATTAATTTAACTTGTTTTACTTAATTAAATGGCTTTGTTTTAAGGCATTAAAAAGGGGTTTTATTGGCTCTATTTTTTTACTCAAATTTTCTGCTACTTAGGGGCTTTCATATGCATACATTCCATTTATTTCTAAGCACAAATAACACACTTTAAGGCATATTAATATTTTACAAACTCAATAAATAATTAATCTAACATATTTAAATAATTCTACACATTCACATATCACATAGTTCATCAAAATTTAAATTAACCATCAACATATATTTATCATGCATAATTCAACAATTCATTCATAAAATAAAATTAGGAATTTCTTGGCTATTTCATTCTCCCCTCCTTCAAAAAGTTTCGTCCTCGAAACTTATCATACCTTAATCATTGCTCAAACAACTCGGGATACTTCTGTCTCATCTCATCTTCGGGTTCCCAAGTCGCCTCTCTTTCGCTTTGACCCGACCACAAAACTTTGACAAAAGGAATTACTTTCTTTCTCAATACCTTGTCAATCTTGTCCAAGATCTTAATAGGTTTCTCAATTGTGCTTAGGTCGGGTTGAATCTCGGGTTGATGAGTAGAGACGATAGCTTCAGGATCCGATACACACTTTCTGAGCTGTGACACATGAAACACATCATGAACTTCGGACAAATTCGGGGGTAAAGCTAGTCGATAAGCTAATGGCCCGATTCTTTCCAAAACTTCATATGGACCTATATATCTTGGATTCAACTTTCCTTTAACCCCAAATCTAATCACTCCTTTTGTTGGTGAGATCTTAAGGAATACATGGTCACCAACTTCGAATTCCAATGGTCTTCTCCTCATGTCAGCATAGCTCTTATACCGATCTTGAGCCGTCTTCATTCTCTGCTTAATCACTCGGATCTTGTCAACCGCTTGCTGTACTAACTCAGGACCCAAAACTGTTCTTTCACCAACTTCATCCCAATGTATTGGGGATCTGCACTTCCTACCATACAGTGCTTCATAAGGCGCCATCTGAATCGTTGCTTGGAAGCTATTGTTGTAAGAAAACTCTATGAGTGGCAAATATGTATCCCATCTATTGCCAAAGTCTAAGGCACATGCTCTTAACATATCTTCCAAGATCTGGATCGTTCTTTCAGATTGCCCGTCTGTCTGAGGATGAAATGCCGTGCTAAACTGAAGCTGTGTACCCAAAGCAGTATGTAGACTCTTCCAAAATCTGCTGACAAAGCGTGAATCCCTATCTGAAGTGATCGTCTTTGGAATACCATGCAATCTCACTATCTCTTTGATATAGGTATGTGCTATCTTCTCCAATGATTCTCCAACTCTTAATGGTATGAAATGAGCCGACTTTGTCAATCTATCCACGATAACCCAAACAACTTCATACTTGGTTATGGTTTTGGGTAAAGCCGATACAAAATCCATGGTAATGTCTTCCCATTTCCATTCAGGCACTGACAAAGGTTGAAGTTCTCCTCCGGGCCGTTGATGTTCAATCTTTACTTGTTGACAAACCATACACTTAGAGACATATTGAGCTACATCCCTCTTTAAACCTTCCCACCAATAATTTCTTTTTAGATCCTTATACATTTTTGTACTTCCGGGGTGAATCGAATATGGAGAGGAATGGGCTTCCTTCATGACTTCTTCTCTTAACCCACATGGCACAAATAGTCGATTCCCATATCTCACAACACCATCCATATCAATCCTTAATTCTTTCCTTTTCCCAATCCTTATAGAATCCTTTATCCTTTGGTTTCATCGTCTTCCTCTTGAGCTTGTTTAATTCTATCCAGAATTGTTGGTTGCAAAGACAGTTGAGCTAACATCACATCTACTTGCTCCATGACTTCAAGATCTAGCTTCATGAACTCTATCTGGATCTCCTTTTGGCTAGAAAGCAAAGTAGCAATGTCTTCATGTTTCTTTCTACTAAGCGCATCCGCTACTACATTAGCTTTCCCGGGATGGTAGAGGATCTCCACGTCATAATCCTTAAGTAGTTCAAGCCATCTTCTCTGTCTCATATTGAGTTCTTTCTGTGTGAAGATGTACTTTAAACTCTTGTGGTCCGTATAGATCTTACACTTCTCTCCAAACAAATAATGTCTCCACAATTTCAGTGCAAGTATAACAGCTGCTAACTCTAAATCGTGTACTGGATAATTCTTTTCATGTGGTTTCAACTGTCTGGAAGCATAAGCTATAACTCTCCCGTCTTGCATAAGCACACAACCGAGTCCTTGAATAGATGCATCACTGAAGACTATGAATTCCTTTCCATGGACTGGTAGCGCCAAGATAGGAGCCGATATCAATCTCTCCTTCAACTCTTCAAAGCTCTTCTCACATCTATCATCCCATTCAAACCTAACATTCTTTCGGGTCAATCGGGTTAATGGAGATGCAATCTTTGAGAATCCTTCCACAAATCTTCGATAATATCCAGCTAATCCAAGAAAGCTTCTGATTTCACTCACCGTTGTAGGCCTTGTCCACTTGAGAATCGCCTCAATCTTCGTTGGATCAACTGAGACTCCTTCTTTTGAAATAATATGTCCAAGAAAAGATATCTCCTCTAACCAAAACTGACACTTGTTAAACTTGGCATATAGTTTCTTCTCTCGAAGCCTTTGTAACACAAGTCTCAAATGCTCTTGATGCTCTTCTTTGCTTCGGGAATAGATCAAGATATCGTCAATGAAGACTATGACAAATGAATCCAAATAATCCTTGAAGACTCTATTCATCAAGTCCATAAATGCAGCTGGTGCATTGGTTAACCCGAAAGGCATCACTAAAAATTCGAAGTGTCCATATCTGGTTCTGAAAGCTGTCTTCTGAATGTCTTGAGATTTAATCTTAAGCTGATAGTATCCTGATCTCAAGTCGATCTTAGAAAACACAGTTGCTCCCTTCAATTGATCAAACAGATCGTCAATCCGTGGCAAAGGATACTTATTCTTGATAGTAACCCGGTTCAATTCTCTGTAGTCAATACACATACGCAAACTCTCATCCTTCTTCTTGACAAAAAGCACTGGAGCACCCCACGGGGATATGCTTGGTCTAATAAAACCCAAGTCTTGCAACTCTTGTAACTGTATCTTCAACTCCTTCAACTCTGCTGGAGCCATTCTATATGGAGCTTTAGAGATAGGTACTGTTCCAGGCAATATTCGATTCCAAACTCTATCTCTCTATCAGGTGGTAATCCAGGTAACTTCTCAGGAAATACATCCACAAACCCATTCACAACTGGCACCATGTTGATATCTACTTCCTCCATACTCATAGCTGCTATAACCGGTTTCTCCCACAACTCCATGAACTTCATACTCTTAGGTCTTAACCTCTCTAACATATATGAAAACCTTCCTTCATCCAAATCAAAACTCAACTCCGCTCTACTACAATCGATAGTGACCTTATAATGATTTAGCCAATTCATTCCCAATATTACATCAAAATCAGATAAAGGTAACACTATCATATCAATAGGCATGCTCACATCAGAAATCATCACATTCACATTCTTACACACACATGGATGCCTATTTTCAATCACTAACGGAGTAGTTACACACATAACACGATCACTCAACACTTCAGAAGCAAGATTACAATCGTTCATGAAATTCTCAGAAATACATGCATGAGTCGCCCCTGTATCAATCAACACATAAGCATTCCTATCACACACATTCAGAATACCTGCCAAGGTGTCTACTGCAGGCGTATCTTCAACTTGCTGTAGGGTGAAAACTCTAGCATTTGTCTTCCCTTTTTCCACATTCATTCCCTTTTTAACATCAGGTCGATCTTTGCAATTGGAAATATGATGCCCTCTTTGCTTACAATAAGCACAAAACACTGGTGGTAGCTTGGGATTCTGACACTCTGTGTATTTATGCCCAACTTGACCACATGAGAAGCACGCTCCGGGAGTCCACTTACAAGTTGTCTCTTCATGAGGACCATAGCATCTAGGGCATTTCTTCTCAAACACTGGTGTAGAAGCCTTAGATGTTGACTTCTGACCTCCTTGTTTTCCCAGGTAAGGTCTCTTTCCTCGGTTTTGATAATAGCCTCCTTTGCTAACACCTTGATAACCGCCATAAGATGTGGCTGGAGCAGGTCTCTTCCCCATGAAAGCAGCTCTTCGGGCTCTCCTAACTCGACTATCATTATTTATCTGTTCCATCAACAAAGCTTTGGCAACTAAATCTGATAGAGTGTGCAATTCGAACTTCTTCACTTCATTCTGAATCTCTTCATTCAAACCGTTCTGAAACTTCTGAACCTTCATCCTCTCATCACGATAATCTCCTCCAGCAAAGCGTAGCAACCTGCAAAACTCTCCATGGTACTCATCTATGGTCTTGCTTCCTTGTCTCAAGTTCAACCAATCAGAAATCATCCTCTCTCGTACTGAATTCGGGAAGTACTTAGTGAAGAAGGTATCCTTGAATGTAATCCAAGAGATGGGTTGTTGCAAATTTCCACTAGCTAGTCTCCACCAATTGTAAGCTTCTTTCTTCATCATATAAACTGCTAAGTCCACTTTCTTATCCTCAGGAGTACTGCTAGCTGCAAAGGTCTTCTCCAATTCTTCTATCCAATTCTCAGCCACTGTCGGATCAGTGCTAGTACCATCAAACTCTGGAACCATCTTACTAAAGTCATGTAGTTTGATCTGGTTGGCTTGTTCATTCACAGGTGGTGCTTCATTCGGTCTTACCCCAGGTTGATTACCTTGCTGTACAAAGTACTGTGTCTGCTGGTACATCATCATTTGATATTGTTGCATCATTGCCATCATGTCTCTTATCATACCATACATGGAATTCGGATCACCTGTAGGCATCTGTGGCATAGGAGGAATAGGCGGCATAGGTGGTGGTGGCGGAATCGGAGTCGGTAAAGGAATCTGAGAAGCAGAAGCCGATGCTGGAGATGGAGTGGTCTCATTACTTGGGGTAGAAGATGATGTAGGAGCAGATG